>JALPQI010007002.1:0-58093 GCA_025490895.1 Thaumatotibia leucotreta | reverse complement strand
GAGCTGGTGAGAACCATTGCTTCTTACGTGCGTTCTGATCACCGCAATTGGGATAAGAATGTAGCGGAGATACAATGTGCTCTCAACACCGCCAAACACGAGGTCACCAAACACACCCCGTATTTCTTAACACATGGTCGTCAAATGATCCTGGAAGGCTCTCTGTACAATGATGACGGTCCTTTAGACCAAAACGCCCTACACCTTGATACCAGTTATTCTTTTTCAGATAAGCTAAAAGAGTTAAAATCTATTTTCCAAAAGGTGCGTAACTCGTTGTTAGCATCCCATGAACGTAATGCTAGGTATTACAACATGAGGAAGCGTCACGTAGAATTGGAAGAAGGCCAGATCGTATATAAAAGATGTTTTCCATTGTCCAACGCTGCTAAGCATTTTTCGGCGAAGCTAGCTCCCCGATATGACAAATGTGTCATTTACAAGAAATTAGGACCATTAGTTTATACTTTAAAATCCCTAGAAGGAAAGCTTTTAGGTAACTTCCATATAAAAGATATAGTCGCCCTGGCGAAGCCGAGCCGTCTCCACAACGGTAATCGTCTCTCGTCCATAGGAAACCAATATCTTTCTGCTGCCTTGTCACTCTAAGGAATATAATTTTATATTTACCTTACTTTTGGTACCGGATGCATACGGACCAGTTCAATATTTTTCCCTATTATATCCTAATAAAGATGTAGGTAGGGGAACTTTGTTAAACAAATCTAAATATTCTGTATCCTTATAAAGATATAAATTAAAATAATCTCTACTAAACTAAACCTTTGTTTATAATCAAGGTATATTCTGTCCCTATAGGAGAAAACTTTGAAGAAGTTGACTCTAAGTATAGGATATTAGCTGAATGGAATAAAGAGTGTTTCTTTCCAGTTATGTTTGTCAAGGACAACCCATGCATTTCAAAATCGGGTGTATGAAAATTCGCTAGTTGCAAATAGCCATTCTCATATTACCTAGCATACAAACAATTAGGCAAATCTTTAATAAAGTAAAAGTTAAAATGCCACAATCTTAGTATGTAAAACCAGTACTAATTAACATGTTAGTTTTCATGGTGACCCTAAGTCCTCCATTAGTTCTAGTTTAAAGTCTTAGTTTCGGATGGCCATCCAAATAGTAATTTGCGTCAGTTGATAAGTAACTCATCCCATTAGTAATTAGCATTAGTTGATAAATACCATCCCATTAGTAATTAGCATTAGTTGATAAATAGCATCCAAATAGCAATTAGCATTAGTTGATAAATAACCATACCGGTAATAATTAAGATGATAAAATAAGCATCCTTATAATAAATTACCAAGTGATAAATAAATGCACACGCATGAAGTTTGTTCTGGTGGTAATACGTTGTTAAGTTTTCATTGTCCTCCTCAATGTCACTTATTAAGTTCCGTCGTAGACCGAAATTCAAATATGTCTCCTTTTCTTTAAAAAAAAAAAACTAACTTATATATATATCAAATGTCCTACCATTCTTATATCTATTATCCTCATTAACCTCTAACCCTCTTCATCCGCCTACTGACTGCTTTTACCGCAATCAATTAACTTACCTGCTTTGGCTCCTGCTTATTTGATCCTTCCCCTAGATCCACACTAAAAGTTAACATGCTCTCATTGCCCACGATTAATCGCTTATAGTGCCAATAATATTCCCGCTTATGCTTTCATAATTTTGGATAATTTGTATGTTCTATATCTATCAAATAGTATATTATTTCTAAAAAAAAAAAATTAAAATTTTATTCTAAAATTTTTATTTTTTTTTAACCCAACTAAGGATGAACTGTAACACTTTGCAGTGTGAAAAGATTAAAGTTTTATATCATTTTTTTTCTCACTATATGACCCAAGTTGAATAAATAAAATCTTTCATATTTGGAGTACCTATTTGGAAATTTGTATTCACAGGGAACTCCTAATGAAGTTTAGATGGTTAATTAGGCATTTCTTTCTGTTGTTTCAAACATAAGAGAGAAATAAGGAGAAATTACCTGAGCGTTTCCAAGTGGAAAATTCCTGCATTGTGTTATATGGTGTAGCCACCGTCATAAGTTGGTTATCCATTTCAACACTTCACTATTGTATTGTTGTTCGTTTTGAAACTATTCCTTTGATTATCGAAGGCTAGATTTCCTTTTAGGATATATAAATGATTGCGTTCTGGTTTGTTTACGCCGGAAAGATTAGATGTCATTGTTGACAAATGTCACACGCTAAGTCACAGATAGGATATCTGCGCATATAAAGGTCTTCATAGACGTGCCGTACTGTTGCGGGCGATATATTATATTTTCTAATTTAGTATTTTACCTTTAAATGGTTTATGGTAATCCGAAAATTCGTTTTGGAATTAATTTTGAATATTTCATTTGTCTGGTAAATATGAATATACAAATCGTTCTAGAAAGATCGATTTTGTCTATGGTTCTTCCTCGCCGGATGGAACCTGGAAGAGCTTTGTCACTTCGTAAACCGCCTTCGAGATGTGATCTTGCGGTATTGGTTTTTTCGGAGTCCTCGTTTTGAAATGGTGAGAATTCATTTGTAACAAGGTGTTAAAAGGCCGTAGCATATATGGTTGCGGATCCGTGGTTAATATCTTTCGTGTATTTTTGTTGCAGCCGCGCCACAATGTAACCTAACTTAGCATCGTGTCAGCCGATCATGGCATAATTAGTTTTAATAAAGAAATGACCCATTAAGATTTGAAGTCAGTACCGTTCGGTAAGTTACAGTGTCTGTTTGCTGTGGAATAATGAATTAACCTTGTAGGTTATTTCCTGTCGGTTAACGTGTGTCTTTTTGTCTTATTTTAGCACCACTTTATCTGAGGACGTATTACCCTCACGGGAACCATTTTGTTAGCAAAGTACAATAGAAGCCCAGCTAATAAACTGGTAAGTGACTATTGATACGACTCCACGTCATAACGACTGGGTTGCGATTAAGAATAATTGGTAATTTGTCCAATTAAGATATTAACTGGACTCATTTTGTTCCAGGGTTTTTTTTTGTTACTAGTTTTTTTACTACCTTCTATTTTTATCAAGAAGTTCAACGCTGGTGGTTTTTCATCTACGTCTCCTACTGTATTTGTCGAGGACCTACATTTCCTGTACAACCGGTGCCAGCAGCCTGTGTTTCCTGACCGCATTACGGGCTTGTTTCGAACCAGCAGGAGACGAAGTTACACCACACACCTACACACAGCATACACGGGTGATATCCTTTCCTTATTTTTTTTAAATACGTACTCACTACCTAAACGGGGCAAATAAGCCTATCTAATTTTATTTTATTAACGTGACACCAGGTTGAAGATAAGGTGTGAAATCTCTTTACCCTCGACACCCAAGTGTTTAACATAAATATTTAATTTTTAAGTTTACCTTTAAGGTTACAACAAGTTGTATGTTAATTCCTGATACCGGGTTATAAATGTTGAAATTCCCAAGAGGGAGGGATTTGTATTTAAGTATAAAATAAACCGTTTATAAAAGTTGCTCAATTGTTTTGCTTGATTGATCTTGTCATATACAAGCAAGAGTTTCGCTGGAGAAGGCGTCCATTTTATTTTAAATATTTTCCAGCGAGGCTCAACCCTTGGAGGGCCGACAATCCACACCCTGTTGTTAACTTCTTTTTAGTCTCATTGTTTTAACGGCCTGCTAGGTCCGTGTGACTTGACTTCCTATAACTGTGAACATCTCACAACTGAAGTAGGTTAAAATTGGGGATTCTGGATACTTTAAGTTTCCCAATTTATTTGACTTAAACCCACCGTGTCAAGTCTTTGTTTTTTTTTTATAATATCCATATTGGAGATATTACAAGAGTGAATGTGGTGAACTATAAAAAAAGTTTTCACAATGACGTATGATATAAGGTAAGGCATAGGTTCCTAAAGTGTGCCGTGCAGGGGACGCTAAAGGCATTGAGAGGGCGGCAACTAATAAGAAAAAAAAAATCAAATGGCACTGAAGTTGCCGGTTACCTCGTGAGCCATGTCTATGTACTTGGCTTTGTCTTTCTCGGCCTTCACGAGATTCTCATCATGGGGGATGGTGATGTCGACGAGCACAGCCCGGCGCTGCACGCTCCAGCTGCGAGAAAACGGCCTGCGCTGACTACAATAGTCCTGTCTGTGAAGATAGATCGCTCCCAGTAGAGCGTGGCACGACTATTTTCGGGAACTGTTGTGTACTTATAGTATGGCACTTCGACATCCACTTCTTATTATCTCTTTTGTATCACGGGCCTTTATATCCCGGTCTTTTGAAAGACTTGCGTGGAGATATGGACCCAACACGTAGAACTCCTTTTGAGAATTTGCTGTACTGTACCCCTGCTTCCACCAATTCATGGTCACAAAATAAGCGTATAGACACTATTGAGAAGTAAATGGAAAAGACTAATCTCTCTAATAATTATGGTGATGAAGGTTGGATGGATAACAGATGGAACTACATAAAAGGGGTCCGGACACCTGCCATAACAATAATTTCTCTTTGCTATTGAGGCAGACGGTGACTTGCCGCCGACTAGATGGGCCCCTGTAAATGCCGTCACAAGAAACAGCCACGGGCAATACTAGTGTAGGCGGCTTAGGAGTATAGAGAGGTGTACACCACTTTCTGCGCAGTGGCTTGACAGCCGCTGCGCCAACTCGCGACTTACGCAAAATTACTCTTCCACCCCTGGAGCATATAGATCTGACGACTCCTCTCTGGACGGCCTATTAAGGCAAGCCAGAGCTGAGAGTCCTACGGGTCCCCTTGGAATTTCACTCCGACCGACGAAGACAAGTCGGAGGCGGGGACCCTGACTGACTCTTGGGAGCACTCGGGTCCGTGGAGTCGTTACTGCCCAACGGCTTGCCACAAACTGCCCTGCGGCCTTATTATTATTATTGACTCTAAGTCTAAAATACCCAAAAATAGACCTTACTTAGCTCCCTGCCTCAATCGCCCCCACTAAGTTTCCAGTACTACGTAGAGGTAAACAGTGCATCAAACTCGCATCCGATGTTCGTCGCCTTTGCAAATAGCCTTTGTACAAACATCCGCGCTGGCTTATTAGCTTTTGGCAGCGGGGTCCATAGTTGGAGCTTATAATTTACATATTACGTGAACGCAAACAGTGCCATGTTTTAATATATGTGCCGTAAAACAGTAAACTTTCTTCTAAAAGCTCGCAATTGATGCCACCTTATCAACATTTTGACTTATCATGTGATCTAAAATTGCAATCATGTCATTAACAACACATATTACTCAGAAAATGTTCTCGAAATCTATAATATCTGATATTTCAAAAATTTTTTTTTGCTTCTTTAGTCGTGTTAAGCAATAACTTATCATGAGTTTTACATTTTAAAATGGAAATATTTTTGGAATAAAATGTAGACAGTCAAGTATTTTCCATGTACCGATCAACTGCAGTTCAAAAATTAATCAAATCTCTGAAGTAATTATACGAATAGAGACAATGTTTTGAAGTAATATTAAATTATGAAAACTTTTATTTTATTAAGTTTGGTATTTACTATAATGTTCCTTTATGCCTATAATAAAGTGTTTACTTATTATTATTTGATTAAAAAAGCGAAAATTCAAAAATACCTAGTTACTTGTTCAAAAAGTGAAATGCAATTTACGATTTATTTTTTCTACAATATTGTATAATAATAATAATAATAAATTTATTTATTGTGTAACAAAACCATTAACCATTAAGTACAAAATTCATCAGCTTAACTAGGTTACTATGTACTAAACATTATGCACCATTATGTTGAGGTTTTACAGAAGGTGTAGATGAGTTCATTACTTCCTGTACTAGTTAAAAAACTGTATTACAGTGAAGTAAAAATTATCTTACATAACGTACAAGGTACAATAGTGAAAGAAGGAAATACAAAGGAAAAGAGAAAAAAGTTACTAATGCAACTTGTGTTGTGGGTACATACATAGGTACTTAGTGATTGAATGTGAGCAACAATGTATTAGTTTAAACTTGCACGATTATTATTCATATTTCAAGGACAAATGTCATTCTGCCTGCGGCCACGAGCGCAACGTCGCGCTCGAAACATCAGGGTAATATTTAACGTAAGGTTACACAATTAAGACCCGTTTGTCGTTGAAATACTTAAGCAACAATTTTCATCAGTTCACCAGTAGGTACTTACTTATTTATTAATTAAATCATAATATTTAAGGAAGGTAGCAAAATGTGTAGATGTAGGTACGCGTGTGTGTGTTTGTGTGTGTGTGTGTGTGTATGTATGTGTGTGCGAACCTTAACTTATACAGTACATACAGTGTTAGTATGAGTCAAGGTTAATCCCGCCATTTACTTCATAAGATCTTCTGTTTCGTCACAGGTAAGAGAATTCAGAAACACGTCTAACAACCTTTTACAGTTACGAAGATTTAGGTCACGTAATTGAATACAGTACTTACTCACATTATTGTACAATTTGGGTCCGAGAATTCGTTGAAATCTTCGCGAAAAAGCTGTCCTACATGACGGGATAGAATAAACAATATCAAGCCTGCGACGAGATGTAGGATAGTCAGGCTGAATTTTATGTTGAGCTAGTAGCAGGTCCTTTATAAACGCCTGTCTTATACTTAAAACCGCTGTATCTTTATAAATTAATTTAGTTGGATATCTAAAGGGTTTGAACTTCATGACTTTCAGTATAGCACGTTGGGCACGTTCTAAAGAAATTAACGTAGTTTTCGTAGCACCTCCCCATGCCGATACACAATAAGTTGTAATGCATTGTATAACACCACAGATAGGGATAAAAAATTGTCACGTGAGATAAACAGCAGGACTTTTTTAGAACAGAGAACAGTACCCATACATCAATACAATAAACACAAAGTCAAATTCGGACGCTCAACATCGTAGTCAAGTCTACTTTATCAGACGTTGAAGTTTGTTCATAGAACTACAGAACTTCACAGGTATTGAAAATTTTGCATTTCGAAATATGTTGCAAGAACAAAGCGGGATTTATCATTGTGAAACTTATAGAGTTGCAACTTTGTAACTCAAATCATGAAAGTCAATCATTAGTTGGGAGTTTCAACAAGTTTAAGTTTAAGGGTTGCAATGGGTTTTTGATTGAACAAAAAGCTACTAATTTATAATTATTCTCTCTAACGAGTGAACAGATTATTCATTTTATGCAGCTAAATGCATGTTGTAGAAAATTTTAAAATTCAAGAATTGACCACTTCATTGAAAATTACTAGTTGGTTAGTAGTTAAAAACTTGGATAATATATTATATTATTACTCGCATGTTACCTCTAGGTACAGAGTACTTACACGTATGTTTATAAATAAATGAAAATGCGGTTTAAAAATATCGTGTTTGTTTGTTAATAATATTATCTATGGTTCCTGAGTGAAATAATATATAATAATGTACTGGCGGACCGTAGACAAAAATGATATTTTTTTTATTTTGACTTCGCAACTCTTAAAAGGCGGTGAATTTAAGGCATCTTTCTGATAAGATCAGTCTGCCTGCGACCACGGGTGTAACGTCATGCCCGAAACGTCAGGATATAAAAACGTAAGTTTACGCGATTAAGATCAGTTTGTCTTTAAAATATCTGATAAGATTGCAGGCAGTCTATGTTTTGCTTAAAAACGATAATTTGATAATAAAAGCAACGAAACCCTTAGGGTTAGGCAATAAATTACCAATAGTCCTTCGAACCGGATTGAATAAGGAAATATTTCACCCCTTTTAGCACCATTTAACAGATTAAATATAAGAAACGTCCCGTCCCGTGGAGGATAAATTGTGAGCATGTCTGGTTGTAAAAACGGCACTTTATTCTTGGGCGTTAATGCTGTCGCCGATCTGTCTCCGCTAAGTTCCTTTGTCTCTGGTGATATTTAAGCGATGGCGGTTCGCGGTTGGAGACAGAATAGTAGAAGGAAGATGATACACTTAATGATGAATGAATTAATGATGGATTGACTTTATTGATTTCCTAATACGAAATACTATTACTTTTCAAATACTCTTTATTCTTCTTCTTCATCAACGTGTGTTCGCCCTTTGAAAGTAGGAAATAGGTAGGTAACAGCTCTTCATGAAAAAAAAACTGAAGAGCCGTATCCCCAATAATTTTCACGTCTTATTTAATAAGAAAGAATACTACAAAAAATGTCTTAAGTAGAAGTAAACAATTTTAAGGAATCTTATGGCAAAATTTTATTGTAGTAATGATAAGTAGGTCTCGAGTGCTTCTGAGGGTCAACCAGTGTTTCAGTATCCGGTCAGTTTTTTTGGTAATAGTTAAACCAGTATTAGAGCTGTATGTTCCAGGGGTGGAAATTAAAAAGTGGGTGTAATGGTGTTAAATAACAAATCAGTGTACTCTTTTCGACACCCATGAGATGCCTACTTTGGTATTGCCACTGACTCAAATCAAACCTGGCACGGTCATATCAGGGGCAAAAGTCACTGACTGTTGCGGTGATAAATAAATATAATTCTAATAGCACTCACATGACTATTGCATATTTTTCAGAATACCTGCCCTATCTACTCTCACCACTATACTTTCAGCACCTGTTGAAATCGTTTCTCAGCATTTTATATTCAAGTACCAGTGTATGAGTTAATACACAAATATTTTCCAAAGGCCCGCACGTGTTTGATTCATATCCCCACGCAAGCCCGTCTAACGATCAGGGTATAAATAACCGTGGGACGCCAAAGAGATACAAATAATGTTAATCGATTCGTTTTATTAATTAAGTAATGAAATCATGTTGACATAATGATTATACATGCTCAAATTAAGCTTAAAAAAACTACATCAGAGCCTAAAAGAGTTATTGCAAAATCAACTTAAGGACTTTAACATACGTACATACGGTTTTTGTTTCAAGTTTTATTCAGAGGTGCCATAATACACCTTGCATTTGACTAATCTTCAAGTATACAATAATACAACACAATTTAAAGATAAACGGTACTGTAGCTCTCTTTTTCCATGTGTGAACTATCTTCAACTTAATAAGCTATGTCAAGAATTCTGGTGCATTCCGTGGCTGCATTTGCATACAGATGGAAAACGTCACAGGAACATTACTTAACCGGCGACATTCTACACAACCTCTAAGCTCTTATTACGTAGTAATAAAGGTCGATTTAGAGCAGTTTTGGGACTATTTATTCCTTCAAACGAGCATTGGAAGGCCATAATAAATGGGACGTTGGTAAGGCGAGAGTTTTCTCGATTTTCTTTTATTTCATTTTTACGTAAAAATAACTTAAGAGATGCATTAAACTATAGGCTTACAGCCGTATTCATAAAAAATCCTTAATGGAGGTTTGATCTGTTCATTAACTAATACACTGATTAAGCCTAATGAACTGTTTATCTAAATGTTGATTCATAAACGCTCACTAAACCTATATTAACTAATAAGCCGTTAATTTACCGATTGGATTTGTTATGTTGCCGTCTTGACAAATATGGCTCAAAAATGTAAGCACATCACTACTTTTTTTTTTAATTTGACAGCTTATGATCGGATGGCGCCATTGTTATGTTAGTGGAAATTGCAAATTTTTTGTTACGACTTGCAATTTTATGATGTATTTCATTCTTAAAAGTGAATTCAAGGATACGAAATGAAAATTGGACCGTAGAAGATAAGATACGAAAAAACATGTGATTTAATTATGCTCTGTACGGACTTATAACAAGTTTATGAAATGATTACTTGTAACTTTTCAACGATTTTTATTACGCATGTTGCTACAAGAATTAGCAAAAGAAAGTGTTTTGGATGGAAAATAAAAACGCGGTAAGTCATTGTTTGTATTCATGTGTAGGTATGTGCATCGAGTTTTAAGGTTATTATTGTATATTGGTAGGCTATTATATTTGTTTTTCTGTGAGACACTTCCTTACTTTGCATACCTACATTTCATACATACATGCATACATGTTCATTTGTGCTAAATCAAAAAGTAATGACTGTAGGTTTAATGTTCTAATCAAGTATATGGAAAGCTTAAGTTCAAAGATAATGAAATTAATATTTAGGTACATATACATTGAAATGGCAACTATATGAAAAAGTGGTAGATGGTTTCAAGATAATATCCAAAATATAGCACCTATAATAGTTATATTTATACTTTAATTTGATGTTTCATGGGTGTAAGGGAAGATAGTTAACCCTTTAACAGGCAAGACTCAAAACAATCCTGGATTTAAGCCTCTATCCATCCCGTAGTACAAAAAATTATGCTTAAGAAAAAATACAACAAGAAGACTGTCACAGTGGTGGTTGTTTTTGAGACCTGTGCCCTATCAAGGGTTAAGACAGGATTGCATTTATTCAACATAAATGTATTTATAATAAAATTTCATAGATAATAATAATTATGGTTGCTTTATAATCCTTGAAATGTAGCTAATAGATGAAAAGCTACATGGAATGTTATCATATCATACATAAGGCATATCTAACTTAGGGAAAAAAGTAGTTTAAAGAAACATTTGATCATTAACATGTATGTAATTTTTCAGATTGAAATAGGAACTTCAGCGGCAAACAAGTCAGAATTTAGACCAAGAAGCCCCAGCCCGTGGAGTAACATGAGGGGTAGCCTCCGGCCGTCCAACTGGCAGAAGCACTGGTGTCGAAACAGTAAGTATCAATTTCTAACCAGCGGTCATGGTCTTTGGGAGTACAAGAAGTTGAAAGGGAATTTTTGTTTATTACTTTTGTAATCACATTGATGACGAATTTATACGAAATTAAATTTTGGTTAATAATTGAGGTACATTTTTTTAAATTTAATTTCCTGAACATTGATTTGGCTGTATTATTTTTGCTCATTGTACAATGGATGTATATTGTGCATAATTTAATTAAAAACCTAGGCATTATGTATTCAAAATAAGGTTTATTAGTTTTGCCTTAACAAGCACAAGTTAACAATATCAAAATGCAACTATATACTCTAATCAGTTGTTTTTAATTTCAGAATTTGAAGCCAGAATGTGCACAGCTGACAGCTGATATAACTGCTGTAGAGATTCCATACAGCTGCATAAAATCCTGATCAAAAATGAATGCAAATGAAAAGCATGAGAATGTCATGGACAGAATCAATTATTCTACGAGTATTATTGTCATAGTTATATTTCATTCACTGGATTGTTAATTTTTTGACTTTCAATATATATTATTTTTTTATTACATGCAAGTTTCTTTGATTGCCTATGCCTATTTAAATCCCCTTAGTAGAGGATTCAACCAACTGGAGTAACCATTGACAGGCTTTCTTTTCTACCAAAGCATATGAGCATACTGTATGACTGTTTATTGTGTTCTCTGGTTAGTTAAATGCTCCAATATAGAGCTATATGTAAGTACCATAGCTAATAATAACTGCTAAGTTGGTGTGCTTGTATGCCTCTCGAAGAACCTACATATTTTTTATTCACACACATCATCAGCCTATTTCTGTCCACTGCTCGTAGGCCTCTCCTATTAACTGTGCGTATAGACGCATTAGGAGGTAAATGCCCATAATCGCCACGTTGGCCAAGCGGGTTGGCGATCGCAGTAACGTGTCCACTATGATGACGTTGCTGCCCATCATCAATCTTCTATCAAATAATAGTCCTTAGTCGACTCTTACGACACCCACACAAAGAGTTGGGGTGGTGACAAATGTAGGTATTCATACTGCCGTCACCACACGTCATTTTTAATCGGCTGCTGTTAAATATACTGTCACGGAAATTGGTTCACGTAAGTACATTCATTTTCTCAATATATCTGATGGCGACTTCACCACTTAGGAGTCTGAAAGAATTTTCTGCACCGTGTATAGGTTAAATTAGATATGTATTTCTACGCATGACGACAGTTGCGTAAAAGCTTTTTTTAACCACTGACATACTTTTTGTAGCTGTAGCTGTATATGTTGTTACTCTTATTTTACATTGCAAAAGAGTCTATCGTAAAAATCAATGCATGTGAATGTATAATCAAGAATAAGAAAAACTTGGCTGATTAGCTCAAACCTTCGGCCAGGCGCGGATCCAGTTAAAAACATCTCGACTTGCGCTCATGTCAAAAACAGCTGTTCGATATTCTGGCCGCCATCTTGTAAAATAAGGCTTAATGAGGAGATAAAGTAGGGTGCACGAGCTCGTAACTTGAGCATGAGATAATGAACTGTTGAGGGACTGATTAGCGCTATTTGACGTTTATGAATAACGTTTTTTGACATCCGTCTCTGAAGGACCCTTCAACAGTCCTCTAACTTTTTATGAATACGGCTGTTAGATATTGTTATTAAATAACAATGATGTCTGTCGAAATCAATGTGTCTGAATTTGAATTACATACGAGGAAGGGCACGCAATGACGCATTTTATGACAGATATTTTTATACCTTAGGTAATGTACCTATATTTTTTTTTATTAAATTATCTGGGTTCGGTCTATTTGTGTGAGTGCGGCCTAGTAAAAAGTATTTGGCAATTCACATTATTACATTATTTTGTGCATCGTTACGCGTGCTTTAATAGATCACTAAGTAGCAATTAAATTATGGTAAACGACAAATACAAAATCGTTTGCCGCTCTCGTATTTCGCATATTCATTTGGTTATTTAGAATTTCAATGCATTCATTGTAATATAATTTTGTAATGAACATCAGGAAATTGGGTTCTGACAAACAGTCACTAATGCAGCAGTTAGAATTTAGCTGCCAGAATATTTGCATTGATAGTAAAATTTGCTCAGCATGTTTAATAACTATGAGTTGTCAAAAGATTTCACAAGCACAGGAAATATCCTGTAAATTTTGTTTTAGATTGTTAATTTTGTTATAGGTTCGCGATCATTAGTACTTAACAAATTTCGTATAGGTATACAAATACATTAATCATGCCGACAAAGTGTTGGAATAAAATACAGAAAAAAACATTTTTTTTGGGTACTTTCCATACATTTGAAGTGGGGGTGATTTTATTTTATTTAAAGAAATCTTAAAGTTTGGACGGGGTATCCTTGGATAGGTCTTTTAAAAAAAAGAAGGGCCTCAAAAAAGTTTTTTTACTAAGTCAATATTGTCCGCTCAAAAGTAAAAAACAATAGTGTCCTCCCCCCTTTGAACTTTTGATCCGTGGGTCCAAATAATCGTGAATAAAGCTTATAGAAAACTTTAAAATAATAGTAGATAACATACCAAAGTCGTTTAAGTGGGAAATGTCTCGGATGACGTGTAATTGTAGGCCGAGGCGAAGCCGAGACCGACAAACATGTCGTGATCCGAGGCTTTCCTATTTAACGGCCGAGGTAAGTCTATTGTTTTTCTGCTCAACGGAGCCGACAAGCGGCAACTTAGTTTAGCGCAGCGGTTGGCAAAGTGCTGTTTGCCGGCCGGAGGGCAGAAAGACTATTTTAAACATAATCGGCCCAGCCGTTTTTGAATAACTACGCAAACCGACACTGAGCATAGCCCGACATGCTAATAGCCGGTTTTTAATTTACAGACGACACTCTCACTTCCCAACTCCTCCTGCGGGTGTCGTAAGAGTAGACTAAGGGATTTAAGTGTCACTGACCATTATTTGATAAAAGATTGATTATGGGCAGAAGTGTCATCATAGTGGACACATTACTGCGATCGCCAATCCGCTTGCCCAACGTGGCGATTCTTAATGTGTCTATACACATAGTTAATAGGAGAGCCCTACGTACAGGTGGACTATCATATGCTGTTGATCATGAATGAAATCTTAAGGTGTGGATGAGGTATCCTTGGATACGTCTTTTGAATAAAAGAGAAATAATGTCCGCTCCAGAATAAAAAAAAATGTGTCCTCCCCTTCGAACTTTTGATCCGTGGGTCCAAATAATCGTGAATAAAGCTTATAGAAAACTTTGAAATAAAATTATTTTAAACATAATCAGCCTAGCCGTTTTTGAATAACTACAGAAACCTACACTGGACGTAGCCCGACATGCTCTTAGCTGTTTTTTTTTTCAATTTAGAGTCGACAGTCTCACTCTATCTCTGCCCCGTCGTCTAGTTATATTGAATTCCATTTCTGTTTGCGCGACGCCTACGTATCAAGTTGGGCGGACTGATTGCGTACTGATCATTTCCTGGAGTTAGGTAATGCCTAGTCTGTACACTATCATCTAGATCTCAGATTATTATCTTAATTCAAGTAACGATTCGAATATCAAGCTTGGAGTTCACCTATTGACTGCAGAATTGCGTAGGTTCTCATTTCATAGATGAATTTGTTGATTGCAGCCAACTGTAGGTACTAAAAGATTGAATATCGGGCGAGATACTTAAATATTTATTTTGTTTTGTTTACATTTTATTCTATTTGAACCTTTTGTAAGTTATCTATTGTAGCTTGGAAAACTTTTTGTAAGCTTATAGGTATTAGTAAGTTCTACAACTAAGTTACAGGTAGGTACCAAAATGTTTATCAAGGATGCCAAATACAGGTAGCTACGTTATTTCCTTTTTAAATTACAGAAAAAAATCAAAAGCACTACGCAAAATATGCAACTCAGAACTCATCAGGCAAGTATATTAGTATACATTTCTAGCACACACACATATTTATAAATGATGGAACACGCCTTAACTATACGTCACATACTTTATCAATCACATTATTTCAATAAGTACCTACGTAAAATAAACATTACCATATGTTACAATACCAAGTTCCCAAAAATATCAAGAAGTCATCGATTGGCTTATTAGTCAGAAGTGTAAGCAATGTTATGTACATCTTCATCAACGTCCGGTCTACGGACAATCATCGGCATATTACGTACAAATTTCCATTATTCACGGGGCACGCTTTTTATTTTACACTATAAAAGTTTTATGTGCCGTAAACCCGTCCCCAATATTGACTCGCCCGGCCGAATTTATTGGCGCGATTGTTACTCCGAAAAATATCAGATTTTAGTGCGGTAGTAAAATTTATTTTTCAAGTTTTATAAATACCATTTTGTGCCATGCAATTGGTTCAGCATTCTAGCCGGAAGACATACATTGCTGGACAAAGGCCTTCCCAAGTATCTCCGTAACCAACGGTTTCCCACGTGATCGTCGATTCATCTACAGGGTGGCCAGTAACTTGAAAGGTGTATTCCTGAACCCATTTTGAGGCTATAATGTCGTATGAACTTTTCTGGATTCGGCTTAGTTTAAGAGATAATGACATTCAAAAAACTATTTTCATCACAAGTCACAAAAAAATGCCTGCACGATAAATTCTTACACTAGTAGTTTTCATCTCGACATACACACTGATTGAAGTTAGAGAAAATGAGAAAAAAGTTTCAGAAAAATGTTCAACAAAAAAAAAATCAAATACCCTGAAAAATAAATTCTTTCCCTACAATTTATAACTGGTCATGTACAAAAAAAACATTACATCACAAAAAATAATTCAAAAACAATTTTTTTTGTTCGTAAATGACATATGTCATATTTTTACTTTTGTCATCAAAAATGCATTAGTAAAGTCTGCCCCAACTCCTCCTGCGGGTGTCGTAAGAGTCGACTAAGGGATTGAAGTGTCACTGACCATTTTACAAGATTGATGATGGGCAGCAGCGTCATCATAGTGGACACATTACTGCGATCGCCAATCCGCTTGCCCAGCGTGGCGATTATGGGCATTTACCTCCTAATGCGTCTATACGCATAGTTGATAGGAGAGGCCTACGTCCAGCAGTGGACTAACATAGGCTGATGATGATGATGATGATGAAAGTGCCGGTATACTCATTCCCACCCTGTATAGTCGGAGGCTTTCCCACGCTGTGTGCGTGGTCGCCACTCAAGGCTCATTCTGCTCCTCAAACATCAACTTATTTCAGTCCACTACTAGACGCCTTTGGGTCATTGTCAGATTTAGGTTATCGTCTTTTCGGTGGACAAACCTAAAGTTAAGGAATTCCTGTACTAATTTTGGGATAAAACAATTGACGGTACAACTAGGTTCCCCGGTCTGTAGCCCTATGCAATCAAATTATGACATAGATTTATAAAAACTACCACCGAGTGGACAACTTTTGTTTTTCGGACTGACAATAACCCCTTTGCAGATAGACGTATAGAGATAACGCAAGGTACCTAAGTGGATTGGCGATCGCAGGTACTGTGTCTACTACGATGATGCTGCTGCAGCTGGCAATTATCAATTGTCAATAAATAAATGACATTTGAAGACACTTCAATCTCTCAATCAAAAATCAATACTTTGATACAGTTTTCATGATACTCGTTGGTTAAAAATTAGATATAACCTAATATCCAGTATTTTCGACTTGGAAGTTGTCGAATCAACAGTTAAAACATGGTAAAGCTAAAGGTAGAATGCAATTGTATCCTGGAAAAATAATTATGATTTTATAATTAATGTGTACATAAAATAAACATTTACAAATAAATACTTCGTGATGAATAAATAATTCAAACCATTTCTACAATATGCAGATAATAGAATAATTATTTACTTAGTCATATTGCCAAGCTATTAACAAGGCAAACCTTGTTGATGTCAAAAGCGTTTTTGCTGATTGACATGTTTTTTTTTAAATACCATTTAGGCGAAATTCTTGAATCCATAACAGAAAAATGCACAACTTTTTTAAAGTGTGTCAAATCTGATATCAGCAATTTTGTGCCTTTACTTTCTGAATAAATATATAATAATATTGGTCAAATGTCGACATTTTTAGCTGTCAAATGAATGTTAGCTCTTTCCTATTTTGACTGATTACCTGAGATAAGGATGGTTATAATTTTAACTAACGAAAACTTTTGATTGATCTGATTGATTTTTCAAATCCCGGTAACAATACCTGTCAAATAAATGTTGGTCTGTTCTTTTTTGACTGATGATTTAAGAAAAGGATGGTAATCATTTTAACTAACGGATAGGTATATTTGACGATTGAAAAAAGCACGTTAGGTAATCAGTCTTTTTAGCTCATTTAATACCAGGCAACTAAAGCATGGTAGACTATCCGCGTGTTGCTAGTTTAACCGGGCTGTTTAACTCGGATGGGTCCCTAGGCACGCATAGCTGTCCTGTACGTACTACGTAATAACAGTGTAAGTAACAAACAATAGCAAACTGTCCTCGCTTGCAGCAAATACCAGTGTGCTTCCAATGCGCTGGCTCCGTAAATTTAACACAGACTTTCTGTCCACCGCGTTTCGATGGGAGCTAAAGACCAGACACAACGTACGGGTAAGAAAAATGAATTATCAAGGGCTTGAAATTGTATTTGTAATGGTATTGCTACTAAGAGTGATACTTTAGGGCATACGCTAGGTGGCGCGGCCGCCCTCAGTATTAAAATCCGCCGCACGCGCCTGCACCAGTAAGCGCCGTTCATACAATTTCTTGTTAGACGAGTGTCCGTTCCGGATAATCCGCGTTACTTAGCGTATGCCATTAAAGTGGATTTATCTCCCTTTTTTTATGTGACGATGGTAGACAACTGAGCTCTCAGCCCACTTGATGGAAAGCGGGAACTGAGGCCCGCCGCCGGTGACCAAAAAATTGCCTATGCGTTGCATACCTTGAGGACTTAGATGAATTGCCTCTATGCCAGTAATTACACCGGCTATCTTACCCTCAAACCGGAACACAGTACTAACTATTTAGCGGCAGATTAACGGGTAAGATGGTGGTAGCTATCTGGGCGAGTCCGTAGCCCGCGGGGAGCAGCAAACCCCGGTCTTCTACCAATTGCCAAAAGAAGCAGATAAAGATAAAACACGTTTTAACTAAAACGAAGTTGATGAATGTTTATGAAAGGTAAGTGGGTTAGTTTTAGAAGATTTATTAATTCAATCATTTGTATACATCAAGTTGCTTACAAGTAAAATATACAAATAGTTCTGTACACCTTATAATCTAATATGGCGCGTCGCACTATTTGGCTGCTATAAAGAATTAATGCTAAGTGTACTTCAGATAAATGAGGACCAAAAATGTTTGGATGTCCAATATTATTTTGTATGAATAAACCAATCACATAAATTGCTTCCTACCAAATACTCGAATAAAAGCTCAAAGAAATTTGAATACTTCGTAACATTTAATTGTATGGCCTCCTAATCCTTTTGAAAGCTTCGAAGCATTAACATTGGGACATCGTTGATAGCGAAAAAACCCGCATGGGGCACCTATCCCATGATTAAATTGATAACGTGGCCTTTTTGTAGAGATTGGCCCAAACAAGTCTTATCTGGCAAAGCCCTTTGGAGCTACAGAGAGCTTAGAAGTGAACCCTTTCAGTGAGAAGGAGATCAATGTGAGGGCGCGGTGGGCATAGGGACATAAGATTGGCGGAAAGTGGTGGTCCAATTGCAAATCCTGCTCTTACATGGGTCATTGTCAGGGAATTATATTGGGTCGTTCGCCGCATGCAAACAGTTTCGGTTGCTTGACAAACTCATATTTAGATTCGGCGACCGCAATAGGCACTGGACTCACCGCGAGGTACTAAGCTATGAACTATGGGCTATAAAAACGAAAAAAAGATACTCACTTCCGTGTAAATAAGAGAGACACGGCGATGCTCGCCCGGCGTTAATAGCTGATAGCTGGGCGAGTATCGCCGTGTCTCTTTTATTTACACTGGAGCGCGTATCTTTTGTTCGTGTTTATAGCCAATAGTTCATAGCTTAGTAGCTCGCGGTGAGACCAGTGCCTTAGGCGAACGACGAAGTGCATTGGGTACCTACTAAGACATGTAGATGAAAATGTATCGAAGTAATATTATACGAGGACAACACACTTTTGTATCTTGCTAAAAGCATGCAAAAGTATACAGGGTGAAACTTGAGTCGTGAACAGTAATACGTTTTTCTAACTCTATAAACAACTAACAATTAAATGCCCCACAAGTTACTTAAAAATTAACAAGTTATTTATTTATTTTATGCATTTTTTTGGGTCTAGTTTTTATATTTTTTAGTTTTAGGATATTCAAAAGAATTTTTAAGACAAATTAATGGAATAAATTAAATTACCTCTTCAAATTGAAGTAATTAATAACGTAAAATTTGTAATTTTGTGTTAAATTCAATGATATTTATTACATTTAACGTTTTAAATAGCTCAAATAGCCGTTATCACTGCTGAAAAACACATTAAAAATTAGAAAAAGGACAAAAAAAAATACTATTTCTAAGTAACTTGTGGGGCATTCAATTGTTAGTTGTTTCATCATCATCATCATCATCATCAGCCTATGAGAGTCCACTGCTGGACGAAGGCCTCTCCTATTAAACTATGCATATACGCATTAGGAGGTAAATGCCCATAATCGCCACGCTGGGCAAGCGGATTGGCGTTCGTTGTTTATAAAGTTAGAAAAACGTATTACTGTTCACGACTCGTGTTTCACCCTATATATTTGTTTAATTAAAATGTCGAATTGCATAAAAACGATTCACATTTATAGCAATCACTCAAAGTCATTCCATTATCATCCTCGTTATAGCTTAAGCTTCCGCTCCCGCTCCGCCCGTCACCCTAGCACACCATAGATCCGCGGGAATACTTAGAATAAACCCCGACAAAGTGAAAAGCTGATGCGAGCTGATCCGCGGGTAACTTTTAATGTCCCGGGTCGCCGCGGCAGTACAATCGACAACACAGCTGTGAATACAGACAAACTGCCAGAAATATGTATACACACTTTTATGTCCAGGCAATAAAGTTCTGTTTACATATTTTTGGCACTTTGCCTGTGTTCACAGGTGTGTTGTTGATTGTACTTTGTTTACGATTCGATAAATACTGCTTTTTAGCTTGGTTTTGCATTAAAAACTATTGTTAGTGATCATGGAACTTAAAATACTTGTTCCACCATCCCAGAAAAAAAAAATGTCTTTTATATGATTGGGGAATTGGATAGTGATAATTTTGGCTGGCGAATATTTTATGCGGCGACGGTGTAATAAGCCGTAAAGCGTTTGTAAGTACCAAAACCCGTTGGTGTATTTTAGGTAAAACAATTTAAAGATTTTGTTTTTTTTTTGAGGAACAAATCAAATTATTTTATAAAATATTTTGATATGTGTTATAAATAAATACTCTTACGATATTCATAAACGTCTCCTAAGCCACTAAGTATTGTTTATCTCTTTCGGTCTTATCAATGTGTACACAAAAGTGAAAGGGCCGAAGAATACTTAGCGGCTTGGTAAGTTAAGGTGCGTGCAAACCAACAGAGCATTAGCTGTTCTATCCCCCACTCTACGAAATCAACGAATCACGTTTCGCGTAACGATCGAATTTCGTAGAGTAGGGGGATAGAACAGCGAATGCTCTTTTGGTCTGCACGCACCTTTAGGAGACGTTTCTGAATAAGGAGGAAAATAAATTACGAATATTAGATGAAATGCACCAAAGAAAAAATAATAACTTGACTGATTGATCGATGAACGGCGTATAAGATATCAAATATTTTAATCTAGAAATCGATAAGCTAAGAAAAATCTAAGTAATGAAAAGGAATTTTATATTTGAATTAGGTTTCTATTTTAATGATCTAATAGAATGCAAGAATTTGCAGTTGCACATAACTATTTTATTGTCTAGTCATAAAATTAAAGCTATTAGCAATCCAAACTTCGCCCATTGTGAAAAGTTTCGAAAAGCGGAATAGCATGCCGCTTTCTTTAGCGCACTTGTCTACTATTAATTATGGAGCTGAGCGCTGCATAAAGGTGACTTGGGATAATTCCAGAAAAATATCGTCTGCTCATTTATTTATTTATGTAGACTTTATTGCACAAAAGAACAGCTTAATGTACCTTGCGTATGCTACGTAGGCTGACAGCTTTATTTCAAATAGGAATTTGTTGCATATTGAGATTTGACTGTCAACCGATTAGGTACCTACTTACATTTATTTATGAAGGATTAACTATAGCTTTCCACTGTAAGCTCAATATTGGCTTGTGGGTAGGTACAGTCAGGGCATTTTATATGTCATACTATCACTTGTCGTCTTCATTTACATATGTATTTTACTGCACTATAGCTTCAATATAATCTGACAGAAACATGATGGCTTAAAACGGAATCCAGAAGCATTCATTATTTGATAGTCAAAATTAATCAATTTAAAGCACTGTTTCTCGTTAAAAGCAAGAGAAATATGCTTTCATATTGTTTTTAATCTAAACATACGAGTATACATGTCCAATTTTTATACTGTTACTATAAATTCCAACTACATAGTTGTTTCAAGTTGGAATTATTCACTTTAGAACAAACTTTTAATTTTAAGGTACTAGGTACTTACAATGAAGTCCATCCTTAGGTAGGTACTCTTTAGCTACTTTAAAACTGTATGAGAAGTGTAGTTAAGTATGTCATAGAAAATCAGAAATTTTAATTTAGTTCACAAAAAAAACGCAAACGAATTGCATGTAAAGAAAAAACTGCTAATGAAGTCAATCTTTAGGTAAGTACTCTTTAGCTACTTTAAAACTGTATGAAAACTGTAGTTAAGAACATCAGAAAATAAAGTAATTTTAATCACAAAAAAAAATGCAAACGAATTGCAGGTAAAGAAAAAATTGTTTTCAAATTATCCCAAAGCACCTTAGTGCATAGCGACGCACCGGTGAAGCGACCTGGATAATAATGCTCCTGTCGCCGGCTCCACGGTTTTTAACCCCGTCTCATGCATGCCAAAACCGCCCCTACTATTTATCAAATAAGGGCTATTTTCGGGTCCGGATTAGCCGACGTTGTCACCGCGTATGTGAAATATTGCGCGCAAAACCGCAACGGCTTTATCAAATGTCGTGCTCAACTGTACCCATGACGAATAGACGTACAACGTTTCCCCATATTTTGTTTATAAGATACCAATTCTCAACCTTATTCATATAGACAAAGAGGCCTCGATGATTCTCTATTGCTGGCTGTACGTGAATAGGCGTAGTGAGTTAAACCACAGCAAAATGAACTCATAAATGGTAACATAATGTTCAATTTTGCATGAGGGATGGCGCAGTTTATAGCGAGCTGGTGACCCAATGCGGGAACTGTTAGAGGAATTTTAAAAGTAGACATTTTTATCGATACTAAAACAAAAGTATAATCAAGGTATAAAGTCTAACTTGATTATGCTGTTTTATATTTTCAAGACATAGATACATGTTGCAATGAATGGGGAAGACAGTAGGGCTTGGCGAGATGTCGATTTGCAAAGTGCAAGGAGGTATTCGCTGGTTTTGCACACTTACTGAAGGGTATCTTGTACCCACCTAAAATACCCTCCTATGCAGAGTGTTTTTTTAAGTTGGACAGTATAGGGAAATCGGAAACTATAGACGATACAAGGAAGCTGTCTTAGGAGACATTAGGTATTTTTTTGAGATAACAATTTGGGCATTTTCAAAATTTTGGTCAAGTGCGAGTTGTACCTAAAAATTAATAATATTGATAAAAAAAAATTACATAGATCGACGTGATTTTATGCGTAAACAATTTTATTGTATTGGATAAAAAAAAAACTGAACAACAGAAGTTAGTAAAATTTAAGAAAACCATTTCTTATATTACATCCACTGTGAAGTGTCTACTACTGCAAGGTCAATATTTAAAAATGTATTACATACACTTTTCGAACACGACATTTGAATTAGTAACGTTTTATTTAAGTTCAAAAGGATTTTAATAAGTTACATGTCGTGAGCTCATAAAGCAAAAAAATAATGAAAATATCCAACGAAATTCAAAATACGAATAGATACTCAATAGTCATTTCAAATTTAAAGTTTTTTTTTTCTTTATCAGCTCGCGACATGTAACTTATTAACTTCTGCTGTTCAGATTTTTTTTATCCAATACAATGAAATTGTCTACCTACGCATGAAATCACGTCGAACTGCGTCAAATTTTTTTTTATCAATATTTTTAATTTTTAGGTACAACTCACACTTGACCAAACTTTAAAAAATGCCAAAATTGTTATCTCAAAAATACCTAATGTCTCCTAAGACAGCTTCCTTGTATCTTCCATAGTTTCCGATTTCCCCATACTGTCCCACTTAAAAAAACACTCTGTATAGTACCCACTAGGGGTACAATATCGTGGCTAGGAAGTCCGGTAGCGGACTCAAAGAGGCTGATGATGTGTAGTTGGTTTATTAGAGACCGTCAAAGAAAAAAGATACGCAGAAATCGCTAAGACTTCTAAATTCAAATATACATTGTAAGTATGCTCAGCATTTTTATGGGTCGTGTTTCACAGTTAGTTACGGTGCATTGTGATCGGGTGCAGATTGCGGTGCGGATTAAATAATAAATTTGAGCGGCAACGCGGGGTTAGAAATTTCTGTGAAGTCGGCGGGATAACTCTGAAAGTATATTAAGTTGTCTTGGTATGTGGTAGGTATTAGTAGGTGCACTACATAGTGCACCTACTAATACCTACTGCAATTACTTTATTATTATCAATCATTTATTCATGATAGACACGTATACAATCACATTTGGTTGTATGCCAAACTTCTTTTATTCTTGATGTCTAGAATAATTGTTATCTTAAGTACTATTGGCTGATTTGTATTCGTGTTATTTTAATGAAAGACATTATTAGAAATCATCACATAGTATATCACATATTGTGATCTGACATCTATGAAAGTCGCTTTAGTAGCAATTTCATATTATTTATTCAAAGTACAAAAGTGTACTCAAATCATTTTCTGAACTTTTATTATAATAAGATAAGTTTAAACATATATTATGTCATTAATATTAGTCCGTTCGGTAAGACGATTCGATTTTTAATTAGTATAATATTTTTATTGTCTTTAGTTGTCTATGTGAACTAGTCAAATTCTCATTTATCTCTTCTAACTTTATAATTCAACATCAGCTTTACTTTTTTGAAACTATAAAATTAATTTTGGTATACAATGTAAAGTACCTATATTTGATGATTTTAGAGAATGTTCTAAAGTTTAATAAACGCAATGCTATAACTAATGACTTCAAGATATACTTAGACAAAGTACTTACCTACCTACTAAAAGTCAAATATACCCATTTTAGGTACATCTATATTGTGCATGCATGCTATGAAAAGCGTCCCATTTAAACGCTTTCAAGCAGTAATCTTCATACAATTATCTCTAGAGACAGTTTGCTCGTGCCGTGTTCCGAAATTAGTAGCTAGGAGTGTATGCTGAGCAAACGTTAGTTTAGCGATATGGCGTACATTTGTGTACCTTGTTATGCCAGCCGATAGGTATACCACCTACCTACGAGCAATACACTGGAGCGAAGTTTCTAAAATTGGTAATATTCTCTTGAAAACTAACTACGGAAATTCACAAAAAAACTTAGTGTATCAAAGTGAACACTCTCACACTTACACACACGCATAATACCCATACAATTCATATATATACACACACACTCTCTCTTTCACACACACACACACACACACACACACACACACAAAGGCGCACCCGCGCGCGTAACACACGACTTGTATACCTACCTTATTTTAAACTCACTATTTATAATTAAGTTTTTTTTTTCTTTTTTCTTTGTTCACAAACCCTGTAAAGTGCTTCAAACGTCGGGATGTAGTTGAATTTAATGAATATACGCGATATAATCCGTTTAAATAGTTTTTCATTACCTACACTTGCTGTCTAAGCGCGCCATTGCTTGCGTGCATAGCGGGAGTAATAGAAAAGTGAAATTGCCTTGGGAGTAATAGAAATGTCTGTAGGTACGTTATTTAATAAAATTATGTCTTAAAACTTATTTTTTTGTCGTCAAGTGCGATGAAAAACATTGTATACAGGGTGTTTGTTATGTCGTTAGCCAAATTTGGATATGTCATTCGCGATCACCAGTACACAACATTTTTGAAAAAAAAGTGACACTTTTTTTTAGTTTTTTTTCCCGTTTTTTTATCCGGCAAAAACATAATTTGTGGTCACTAGGCAAGTTTGTTTCAATCCGTGCGATTCGATGGCAGACAAAAGGGTAGCAGGTTTGAGTAGTCAAGTCTTAGCCAATCAGGAGTTCATCACAAGCACCGATCAGCCGACGTCACTCACCCCACCATCGGCACTAAACAATGAATAAAATGTCCTAACTACATGCACACACGATTGTTATTTGATTAAAACTGCCCAAGCGCATACCTACCTGTACCTGCTCGTCATCAACAATTCAATTTGCTTAGAGAGTGCATTAGAATCGATATCTGAGGTAAACCAGTACGCGTTTGTATGACGGAACATTTAAGTTACTCCGTTGTTGAGGTCAAATTATGCTGGCTCGGCTAATCGCAAGATACCATGTGCCATTTGTACAGCACTCTGTAAACAAAGAAGGAGTGCGCTTGCGTGAACACGCTCGAGTCAAACTACCCTCAGATCGGCGCGCAACTCAAAATACCCTCATTAGTACTGTATGCGATAGACTGATAATGCTGTCTCGTGGGTTTTACCTGCAAGTTAAGCTCCACCTCCATTCCCCACCACGCGTAGGAAACTTGTTACGTATTGAATTATTTACCTTATGCGGGTTATTTAAAGTTGCAAACTCAAACACCCTTTCCAATCTGATTTGGCAGTTATGAGCGCATACTAGGTGGGGCAGTACGCAAAGTAAGCAAGTGATCATAGTGACCAAACATTCGTTAGAAAATGGGATTTTTTAAAAAATCTATAACAAGAAGGATAATAAAAAATTGATTATTTTTGTTTTACCAAATATTTTTTTACGCCTTTACCCAACACATATTGTAATATGGCTAATGATATAAAAAACACCCTGTATATGCATCACGGTCGGTAAGCGGAATACTAACTCGAGTCATAAAATACTCTCGTTAGTAATTCCGTACTTACCTCCCTTGATGCACAATGTACTATTATTTCATGTTATCATCGCGGTAACCGAAGAAAATACACCTATAAAATATTTTATACTTAAGAGTGTAATGGGATAAACTTAGCGTTACTCTTTTGTATTACGTGATTAATTACCCATATAATTTGTATTTCGTAACACAATTGAAACTATCCTGATTTTGTTTTCGTCAAGTCCGGATATCTCCACAATATTTGCGTACATAACCGACAATGCCGTCTCTCTCTGTTGGTATTAGTGCTTATGCGACCGCGTGACATGACGCGGCGAGCCGTGACGCGGCCTGATCCGTTGTGACGCTTCGTGATAGGTACTCTGTGACACCTGGGGCTTTTGGCAGGGGTACTTATACTCGGCCGCCACTATGAAGTCCACCTTGGCAGCTGTCAGTTTCATAGATTATCTGTCAACAGTGTTACTTTTTGACATATAGTGTATGGAAATGACAGGCGTCAGAATTGACTTCATAGCGGCGGCCGAGTATAGTTAAATTATTGTACTGATAATTTACTAAGGTATGCATTACATAAAAAATCTTTATGTATCTATTATAAGGACAATGCCGTCCCTTTCTGTTGGTATTAGTGCTTATGCAACCACGTGACGTGACGCGGCGAGCCGTGACGCGGCCTGATCCGTTGTGACGCTTCGTGATACTCTGTGACACCTGGGGCTTTTGGTTTTGTAAATAGAGAAACAATGTTATCCTTTTATTGGATAATAATTGTACTTATACTCGGCCGTAATATTTCCCGAGAGTCTATATTAATTCGCATAATTTATTACGCATACTTCAAATTGGCATAGCGTTGTCAAGCATACTATTTAAGTGGCATAAGCATAATTTCGCATAAACGATTACGCATAATGTATTTACGTATAACGTAAACTATCATAACGATGATTTGGAATAATTAGGATGAGCATAATACTAATTGGTATACTTAATGAAAGGTATAAAATAAAATATAATAGATAAAATAATAATGAGTAACCAGTGATCGGTTTTTTGGGTTCCCCCTAACGGGATTTCGCGTAAGTATAAAAAATTACGGGTGTGACTATAAAATTTTATTTAACACTGTTGTATTACACACACAAGAGCATACTTTATGAAACAGAAATATGGCATCATAATTAAAGCTTATTTTTCAAGTTACTGTTGGAGACCTGCCGGTAGAGAATCCAAAAAACCGATCACTGACAATGACCGTCATAGATTGCGTAGCGAAACCGATACTATACCTAATATTTTTGCCAATTTACTGTCGATTAGTACGTATGTATTAATAAGATTATTTATTATATACTATAATTGCTTCCAATTTAAAACTTACTTGTGCGTTGTGCGTAGGTAATGTAGTTATAACAGTTAATGTTTAGGTCTTGACATATTTTATTGACTGATATACCTACATGTATAGCTACTTATAGTACTTATATTTTTATAGCAAATATTGATTATTTTAATTATTACACACATTTTTACCCTACCAATTTATAATGTTCATAAATACGGCGTGTGTATTTTATACGGGATACAGTTATCGTTTTGTCATCGTAGAAATCATGGTACCTATATGTAAATAGGTTCCCTAGATCCTATTTTAAGGATCATTAAAATATACGCCCGTATTAAACAGGTACGCACTCTGTAGGTACGTGCGCCTCATGCGCCTACCAAGATGTGATTTCTTTACTAATAAAATTGATTATTAAATACCTAATGTTTTATTTAATTGATTGTATCTGACGTGTTCATTAGTATGTGTAGGAGATATCGACGAAAGCTAGGCTTCAACTTCGCTTCGTCGCTCCTGCTTATTAGTCTTTTGAACTTAACCTTACTGTCTTGGTTTTACCCTGATCTGCCTCATTCGCTTGATTTCTAAGTTTATGCTAATCCATATTAGGATAAAAAAAGTTATATTTAATAATGTTATGCATATTTCAATAATGCATAATCAGTAAAATGCGTATTAAGCATTATGGAATTTTATTATTTTGCCTATTCAATATTATGCTTAATTATTTATGCCAAATCCGTTATGCGAATTCATATTAGGACTATTAATATTAGGCATATTAAAGGGGACCCATTTCCCGAACTATACAATAATTTAACTAAACAGTCGGACAAATTATATTTCTCGAACTATACTGATAATTTACTAAAAAGTATGCATTATATAAAAAAACTATCTTTATGTATCTATTATAAGGACAATGCCGTCTCTCTCTCTGTTGGTATTAGTGCTTATGCGACCGCGTGACGTGACGCGGCGAGCCGTGACGCGGCCTGATCCGTTGTGACGCTTCGTGATACTCTGTGACACCTGGGGCTTTTTGTTTTGTAAATACAGAAACAATGTTATCCTTTTATAATGTACTTAGATAAATCATCAATCGAATCACTTAGTGCGACGCCGACAAAAGACCGAAATGTAGGATTTTCAACAATAACTCTTTATTACACCTCAAAGACAAATCTAGAATAAATAATAAAAGAACATGTTTAAAAAGGTAAACAAAAGGCAGTTTTATCGCTAAAAATCGATCTCTGCAAGACAATCTGTAGGTAAAGGAGGTAAGAAAGTAAAACTAACAGTAGGTGGTGCAAAACTGAGAAAGGTGGTAGAACTTGGTGGCGGGTGGTAAAGGTGGTTGAGTATATTACTTTGTAAGCTTAGACATGCCGGACGCCTGTGACCTTACTATAAGGGCAGCCAATACTGTTCTTGCACCCTCTATGGGAGTTGTATTTGAAGACTCCACATTTTTTAAGCGACTTCAAAAAAAGACGTTCTCAATTTCACAGTTTTTTTCTAATGTTACTCGATATAATTCTAGAATAATGGCCTGATTTTTTTTATCGAACGGAGAACCCCTTCACTGTAACATTTTAGGTCACTTTTATACCAATTTGATCAATTTGAGTTTTGCACTGTTGTTTAAAGTGCTCAGTACCTACGGTTTAAGTTCTCTGAGAGTTGACGACAACTGTCTTGAAGGCTAATAAGTAATGTTTTTTTTACTACATAGGTAAGTGCTAAAATAAAAAATAAATTAACAGCGGTAATATTAATTTATCTTAATGCCTTCAAATACAATAATAATCAACATTATGAATGTGAGTTTCAGTATTTTGCTTTCAGCATGAATTTAATTTAACTTTTGTTTACTTATCTGCTGAACAGCTTGTTGATAAGCAACATAACGATTACTGGCTACGTGTGTTCTAACAATTTATTCTATCTAGCTATTTTAAACGACTACATAATAGAATTAGATACTGATATGACCACTTACAAACTTAAGGAGTCGAAAACTAAGTCCATACTGTAACATTATAAATGCAAAAGTTTACTGTTACCTCTTCACGTTAAAATCGCAGGACCAAATTTGTTAAAATTTGGTATGGTACTATGGAGATAGTTTGACACAAAAGAAAGCACATAAGATGGCCTGTCTGTGTGAAATTGTTCAATTTATACTATCGTTAGGCATAATACCTATGAATATAATTAAAATAAATACTCACGTGTATTTAATCATGTCAGGGGATAGGTATACGTGGAAGAATTTGAGGGATGCCTTTGCCATGCCGTGGAAAAAGAAACATCAAGTCATTACGCGCGGCATGTTTCGTGCATAGTAACTGAAAACACGTGAGTTTAAAAAACGTTTTCTCAAACTTGATACGGAATGTTGATGTTACTTACTTTGAAATAAACCCGGAAATAATATGTGTCCGGTGTCATGTGTTAAGATGATATGTGAAGAGATTTCATGTATTTATTTCACACCTAGGACTGCAAACAGATTGTCTTTTGTTTTGAAACGTCAAATTGTGACATTAGGTCATGACATTCAGCCACAGAAAAAAAAAATAACCTTAGAACTAATGTCTATACCACCAGGTAAAAGAATACCTTAAACAGATTTAAAAAAAATTAGGCGCGATTTTTTTTTTTATGTTTTACGATACTGTACTATTTACAAATGAAATAGTATGGTTCGGCGAAATCAGTTCGTTTTATTTCATAGCAAGTTTGAGAAAAGCACTATACAAATCTCGGCGTGAAACAGGGTTACAGGCCGCGTATCCCTATCTGGCCTCAGTTGCTTCGGCCAGATATATCTACTTGGCCTGTAACCCTTCGTTTCCCGTCCTCTATAGTAATGTACTATTAATTATGTTTTCATCACACTTGATATCTGAGCGCCATTGCTTGCATGCGTAGCGGGAGTATTAGAAATGTCAGTACATCATTTAATAATATTTTGTCTTAAAACTTATTGTTTTGTCGGCTAGTGTGATGAAAAACATTGTATGAATCACGGGCGGCAAGCGGAATACGGCGTCGGGCTTCTAACACTCTCGTTAGTAAGTAATTGCGTGTTTACCTCCCTTGATGTACTACAATGTACTATTAATACTATTATATATATGTGTGCAGACGAAGTCGCGGGCACCAGCTAGTTTCTGAATAAATGTACCATATTCTCGGTCTCCCAGAGGCTATCAAAAACCCACTAGTAATTCAGTCCACAGCGCCAATTTAACTCGACATGATCCCGAACATTAATATGCGAAACGCGTAAAATTAAAGCCTTCTTTAATTAAAAAAGGTCGTCACCAAAAAATATTTACCCTACTAGGGAGATATTCCTCATTAAAATACAAAAGTTCAGGCCTTAGATGGATGTGCACGGAGTACGTAATGTTTTATGCATTGCGGGCGGGCAGGTGGCTAAATTAAATTTGGGCATGCAAATGTCAGTCACAAGTCATGGCGAGAATTACCCGGCCCTTGAAGGCGCTGGGCCACAGCCGATAAAAGAGAGGTTTCTTTAAATATTATGATTAAATGTCATGGGACAATCTCTCACACAATTTGACCTAGTATCAACGGTAAGCTCAATAATACTTGTGGGTAGTAAGCGACGATATCATCGTACGCTGTTGATTTTGTCAATGGTAAGCACAACTGTTACGACATTGTGGGATTATCCGCATTGTAAAATAGTAACACCAATATGGCCATTCAACGCGGCAACGCGGCCGGAGTAATGGGGACTTTTGGGCCGGGTACGGTTCGGGATGATTTCTTCAGCTAAGTCCTGTTGCACAGTGTTTTATGGAAGCCGAAAAAGTGACATCCTCGTTTTATTACAAATTACTGTACTTTAAACCATTATAAAAGCGAGACTAAAACTCCCGCGTGTCAGTTTTGTGTAGTTTACGAGAAATAATTTTTTGAAAATCGTGTTTCAGATACCCGGATATTACGAAAAAAAATGATATTGATATTGTGCAAATTATTAAAGAAACTGTCGTGTTGTCCTACGTGTTGCATAGAACTTTCAAAGACGTATATTTAGAGGCAATGACGGCCTCTCTAAGTACATTCGTTTCAAAGATATTAATTATTTATTGATTTTGGTTTTTATTTTTTTTTCTTCCATATTCCGCCGTAGTCGCCAGAGATATTAGTACGACAGCTTCATTAGTATGTCTTCTATATACCCTATTTTTTACAAGAGATAATTCCACGGAACATTCAATCTATAGTCAATTGAAATTTTCGTTCAGGGCTGCCACTACCAATATCCGGATTTCTCCGGATATAAAATTAACACAGTACCTATTTACAAATGCAATAACGTAATATTTCTAACATGGGAATTCAATTGGTTAAACTGGTTATAGGTACAACTATTTGTTTACTATGCTGCGCTAATAGTATCTATCTATCATGCGGCGCAATACACCAAAATGCTGTTTGATACTGTTTTTTATATAAGAAACTTTTGCAAATATTTGTTCTAAAACACGAATAAAACAAGTAACGACCAAAAATATTTAGGTAAAACATATTTATTTGTAAACAGTATCATTTAAAGTAGCAAAAAGTAAATTCAGAATCATATCGAAAATAGCAGTTTATGTGATTGTACATAAAGGCAGGCATTAAAACTCGAGTATAGGTCTATGACACGAGGTGTCAGCCGAATGTGTGCCATGCTAAATTATCATTTAGTATGACATTCAATGAAGTGGCAGTGGGCGGGGCACATTGCGCGTAGAACCGATGGCCGTTGGGGCGGGAAGGTTCTTGAGTGGCGGCCACGTACCGGAAGGCGTAGCGTGGGTAGGCCCCCCACAAGGTGGACTGATGACTTGGTGAAGGTCGCAGGAGTCCGCTGGATGCGGGTGGCGCAGGACCGGTCATTGTGGCAATCGTTGGGAGAGGCCTATGTTCAGCAGTGGACGTCTTTCGGCTGATATGATGATGATGATGACATTCAATGACAAGTCATTGTTTGTCTTCTTCTACTTGCAGGAGCTCTGCCCCATTTTGAAGCTCATAAAAGCTGTCGTCTTGTACTGTGTCTTCATCAGATGGTAGTATAGATGGATTTTGTGGTGCTTTTAATAATTCTAATGCGGCACGTGGTAGGGGTCGTTTTTTAATATTTTTTAGTCTTTGGGACATCCGTTGTTTCGATATTATTGGGTCTGATGAGACTAACGCTCTATGGAACAAATCAAACGTTGTTTTTATTCGGTCCAATCCAATGTATGACACGGTTTTTTTACCCTTCATATACAAACACGACTCGCAAGATACTTACCAATAAATCGGTCCTCGAAGCAGTGGCACCACATTGTTTTTAAATGAACACATCAAAACCAAGAATAATGGATACCTATCCCTGAGAAAATTATGTCTAAAATAAAAAATACCGAAGTGTCAACTCTAGAAGCAGGATAACTCGGATATAAAGTGTTTAAGTGATTACTTGAATGTTCCATGGAATTATCTCTTGTAAAAAATAGGGTATATAGAAGACATACTAATGAAGCTGTCAAATATCTCTGGCGACTACGGCGGAATATGGAAGAAAAAAAATAAAAACCAAAATCAATAAATAATTAATATCTTTGAAACGAATGTACTTAGAGAGACTGTCATTGCCTCTAAATAGTTATACGTATTTGAAAGTTCTATGCAACTCGTAGGACAACACGACAGTTTCTTTAATAATTTGCACAATATCATTTTTTTTTCGTAATATCCGGTTATCTGAAACACGATTTTCAAAAAAAAATTTCTCGTAAACTACACAAAACTGACACGCGGGAGTTTCAGTCTCGCTTTTATAATGGTTTAAAGTACAGTAATTTGTAATAAAACGAGGATGTCACTTTTTTGGCTTCCATAAAACACTGTGCATAGGTGAGCTAATATTTAAAATTGAAGCAGCTGTCTTCACATCTGCGGCGTCTTCGAGTTCATATACCGCCAGTTTTTCATTTGGGCTCAATTCCCAGCATTAGGGGGTTTATTCAGCCGACTGGCGTCATAAATATCATTGTAATAATAAAATACGCCGTAAAACGCCTTCGAGAGCGAATAAACAGGTGAAATGTTTATTTGATTTGCAATTTTACTTTTATTAACATTGAAGTTGTTTTGACGGCTGGATAACATTTGATAAGAGAACCTTTTTCGTAAGCGTAATAGTTATTTTTTTAAATATCGTTATCCGTAGAGGATCTGTAAAATACTAACGTGATACAAATAATGGGTTATTTAGGCTGCGGCTCCATTGAGGCAGAGAGGAGCGGAGATGTGCAAAATTGGCCAATGAGATCACAGTGCTTCGAATTTTGAATTTGAAGAATGTAATTAGTCAATTTTGCACATCTCCGCTCCTCTCCGCCTCAATGGAGCCGCAGCCTTAAACGTATGATTGTGGATGTGCGTGTGTGCGATTATCATATGTAAGTAAAATGTTGTGTTAGAATCTGTTTGAAGCTGGAAGCAATTTTTACGTCTTCCGTACATATTGTAGGTACTTGATATTAGCACAGGACCACAAAGCAGTACGGAAAGAGGGGCCTATGCCCCAGCAGTGGGCGATAAACGGCTGAGATGATGATGATAATTATACTTACCTAACTTAAATGTATGTAATGTAAGGAGAAGATTGGAAACAAATATTTATATGAAAATACTCAAAACTCACTCTTCGGGATTTAAACCCAGGACCCCAGCGTCGTAAGTAGATTCAGTACTGACTGTACTTCGGAAATCATCAAAACTATACTTTCTAAGTTTTTAAGCTAACATGGTCATTTACATTATTTATGTTAGCTTAACCCTAATACCCTGCCTACGAGGCTGGAGGTTCCGGGTTTGAATCCCGGCGAGGGCATTATTTGTGTATTTATTTATGACAAATATTTGTTCCTTAGTCATAGCTGTCTATATATTGAAGTATCTATATGTATCTATCTGTTATATATATCGTCGCCTAGTCACAAGCCTACACCCATCCACCCACATCACAAGCCTTAATTGAGCAGATTGAGCTTACCGTAGGACAAGGTTGATTTGTGTAAGATGTCCCAAGATATTTATTTATTAAAAATGGGATATTTGCAACAGTGCTGTAATATCAGGTGTTCAATAATTTCTATTTAAATGGTAAATACCTATATTTTTTTAGGTCATAATAATAAAACTATACTTTGGCTTCCAGACACTATGACTAACACGCTTCACGTTTCTAGGCATACAGTTACAGCCCTCGTTACGGAGAACAAAGCCTTGTTCAAATCTCAAACTAGCCCAAGACTAATTCAAAAAGCTTTTGTAAAGCTGAAAGAATGGCCCTAATAACTACGGAACCCTACTCTGAGCATGGCCCGACATGCTCTTGGCCGGTTTTTTATTGTAATTTCGCACTATAATAGGAAAGTTGAAAGAGGCCAAAGTTGCATAATCTCGGTAAGTGGATGTTTTGAAACTCGCAACAACTCCAAAGTTGCTAACGTCTCCACTTTATAGTAAATTAAACAATCTGTTTAAGTAGATAATGCCTACTATTATATTTACCCAATAGGTAGGAGTATTGCCGTGACGGCAGTAAGAATACATTTTGTCACCACCCCAACTCTTCCCGTGGGTGTCGTAAGAGTCGACTTAGGGATTGAAGAAGCACTGACCATTTATATATCGAATGTTGATGACAGGCAACAGCGTCATCATAGTGGACACACTACTGCGATCGTCAATCCGCTTGACCAGTGTGGCGATTATGGGCATTTACCTCCTATTTACCTCCTTATTCCTCTTGATCCGTCCATGCGCATAGGTAATAGTAGAGGCCTCTGTCCATCTGTGGACCAACAACCTTAAACTACGACGACCGCGACACTTTAATGATATGATTCTCATCTGACTTTTCAATCGACTTCAAAAAAAAAAAAAAAAAGGAGGAGGTTCCCAATTCGACTGTTGCATGTATGCAGAAATCAAAAACATTCCTATGTTGTGCAGTTTCACATTAGTTCATGTAAATAATGTGTATTAAACGTTAAACATCACGAATGCGTAGTTTAAATCTTTAAAATACCACGAATAAACCTTAGCCTTATAACTCTCGTAAGATATTGCTGTCTACGCGTAAAATTCGACCAGTATCCGCTGAGATCGAGTGGCTGAAGGGTAATCGCGAACGCCGAGGATATGGGTTCAAACCCCATCTCAGACTTTGCTGTTTTTTTTTTACCCTCTTGAGTCTTGGTCAAAAAATACGGGTCGGGTATAGTTTCCACAGTGATTTCATATAGATTTTATTAATGTGAAAAAAGGATAAATGGAAACCAATTTATCGGAATTCAAAAATTATCTAACTTGATCGTCCAATGATTCCGTAGACATAAAAATATCAAGTCATGATTAAAAAGCTTCTTTTCCATAAATTTTTGGCGACTTTTTTAAACATTCAGATTGTGCCTGCACCGATCTAACTAACAATAATTATTTTTTTCTATTATATTTCAGGAAAATTATAATAATATAATCTGAGGTTAAAAACTGATCTTGTAAATATTAGAAAATTCTTTGAAACCAGCCTTTTGCATTATTTCCTATGAAAAATTACACTAGACTCGTATTTATTGATTGCGATTGGTTTTTTTATCACACTTTGTATTGTAAAACTTAACTGCAACAGATACTGCGTTTACATTTTAAAATATAAACGTAGTTCATGTCTTCTGTCTTCTAAATGAAATCCTGCCATAAGGGGTAGAACATCTCAGAAGCAGCACGTTGGTATGTTCGTCACGGTGTCCCGTGCAGTAAATCGCACATTTTATGGCTCCGCAAACGAGCGGACTGTACTTTGTTTCACTGAAGACTGGAAACGATTTTATTAAATTATCACTTTTTTGTTCAAACATAAATAAAATGATTAAATCCACTTTTGCATCGCTGGATCGCATTAAAATAAAAAAAAACAACCGTATTTTATTATAGTAGCAACTTTGAGTAGGTTATAGGTGTCAGGTACTTTTTATTTAATGGTTTACTGTAATATAAATTTTACTTTATTTATTATGTCTTGGGTTAGGCGTTTTACAATATGATTATTAGGCATAACGCATAGCGAATTAAGCATAGTAGGTAATATAGTATATTTACAGTAGTCATTCAAATCACGCACTGTACACGTTTGTTTGTCTATCTCTTGTTTCATATAGTTCACTCTTTTGCTCAAAGGTTAACTGGAAGAGATCCCTTACAGGGATAAGTTCGCCCTTGTACCTTTTTGAATTGTTGTGTATTTTTTTTACCTGTTTTATTTGTGTGCAATAAAGAATTTACATACATACATACAAAATACAATGAAACATACAAAAATAATACAAAACATGTAAACACATTATAAAAAACCTAACCTAGAGGGCCGCCAGCAACGGAGCGGGCCCAAGCTGCCGGTGGTTAGGGCTGCAGGGAGAGGAACCGCCGGACCATGGCCGTCCAGGATTACCGCCTTCTGCATCCGACCTTTGATTAGTTTTACTTATTGCTAGATATCGATTTTAAATTTTAATAGATGCGTATTATTTTCAAGGCTGTGAAATATTTTGCTCTCAATAAATGTTTCTTTATAAAAATTGTTTATTAATTTGGCGCGATTTTTTTTTCAAATATACAGAAATAAGTAGTATTATAATAGGTATATTTGTCATTTCCTTTAAAACAATAAGGTAATCTACAACAGGCTTCGTCCTTTAAAATTTTATGTCAGGAATTGTTTTTAAATTTTAGATATTGCTTAGTGCTGACAAAACTTACATACAAAGTCAGACAAAATCTGAAAACACACCAATGTAAGTATGTTAATTACGAGTACAGCTTTATTTATAATTATAGTTACCCATTGTCCCATTGTCCGCTGTCCTCATTCAGCCAGATTTATCCTTAATTGTAGCCTCAAAGGCTGAAAAGGCTGAAAAGGCTCTCGTGAATGTGACACGACTTAAAAAGGTACCTACATGATGAATACCTTGTAGAAAATGGCGCACAATGTGTCGGACAAAGTGTAATTTGTTTAATCCAGTGTTGCTTAATGATTTTGATGTTGTTTTAGATCCCAAATCGAATACTTGTATTACTTACGTTGTTTGAAGGTATTTATAAAAACTTCATGAACACCCTATATAATAATAATAGTTTAGCCTTTATAATGTCCTACTGCTGGGCACAGGCCTCCTCTCATATATGAGAGGGATTGGGTTATAGTCCCCACGCTGGCCCTAAGCGGGTTGGGAACTTCACATACACCTTTGAATTTCTTCGTGGATGTATGCAGGTTTCCTCACGATGTTTTCCTTCACCGAAAGCTAATGGTAAATATCATCTGATTCGTCGGTACCAGCCAGGTACGAGCCAGGGTTTGAACCCACGACCTCCGGAATGAAAGTCAAACGTCTAAACCACTGAGCCACCACCGCTTTTTTATACGAACACCCTATAAGAATACTAAATTAACACCCCCCCCACCTCGGACATAGGTGATCTTGGTCGTTTTTCTTTGGTATATGACATCTAAATTTATAATTTAAAATATTACCTGATAAACAAGTGGAAACGGTGGAATCGGACTTGTCCACCAAGGGTTCCTTAAATAGCATCAAATATAAAAAATAGTGTGTGTGTGTTTATGCGCGTTGATAAGTTTATAATGTTGATATCATGTAAGAATTTCAGATAAGTTTGATAACAAATCGTAATAGATTTCTCCATCTGGGGCCTATTTCTTGAAAGCTTGTAACTTGTAATAAAAGCGGAAGGCCTTTAATAATAAATACTGTTAAAAAGATACTTCCACTTTTATTACAAGTTACATGCGTTCGAGAAACGGGCCTCTGATCGTAGTTTTTATCTTTCAACCAATCTATCCCTTTATTTTTTACATCAAATTTTAACTTCACTGCATAGTATAAAATAAAGTCACTTTTTCTGTCCCTATGTCCTTTGTACGCTTAAATCTTTAAAACTACGCAACGGATTTTGATGAGATTTTCTTTAATAGGTAGTGTAATTCAAGAGGAAGGTTTTATGTAGGTATAGTACCCGTGCGTAGCTGGGGCGGGTCGCTATTTGAGTATAAATTCATTCACCACATCACATCATCAGCATAATATCAGTCCACAGCTGGACAAAGGCCTCTCTTACGTATGGACGCAAAAAGAGGAACATTTTCATTATTTATTATAAATATGTGTTTGATATGCTTCATAAGTCATTTCATTACTAATAAATCGACAACCACTTGCACTCACAAATTACCTCAACAATCCGTTAGAAATGCAGCGATGCGAAATACCGGCGCTGCAGTCGGTTAAGTAAAATTTAGTGTTGAGCGCCCCTGGTTAGCTCTAAATCAGCGGCAATGGGGCCAGGTGTCGTATAACGGTGTATTTACATAACCACTAAGCTGCATAATTGATGGACTAGTTTACTTTGTGAATGTGGATAACGTTGTCTGGCGTAATTACGTGCATTTCGTCAAGCTTTGGTACTTTGGTCAGGTATATTGGAGCGGTCACAGTGCACACAAGAATATCTGATGCATTGTTTGAATCTCTTGACAAATAAAACTCATCATCATTGCCCATTCTAACCTACGGCGCACAAACCTGGTCATTAACTGAAGCTCTTAAGTCAAAACTCAAGATTTGCCAGAGGGCGATGGAGCGCAGCATACTTGGTGTTCGTAGAACTGATCGAATCAGAAACGCGGAGCTGCGCTCCAGAACTGGAATTGTAGATGTAGGTCTCAAGACCGCTAAGCTTAAGTGGGGCTGGGCCGGGCATGTTTGCCGTATGCACCCAGCAAGATGGGCCAAAATGGTTTCAGACTGGGACCCACGGGAAACCTTCGATGGTGCTGGCTGGGGCATTGGCAGACCGAGAAGAAGATGGCAGGACGACCTGGATGCATTCTATCGAAATTGGCAGGAGAACTGTGACGATAGGGCCGAATGGAGGAAAAGAGGTGAGGCTTTTTGCTCAGCTGTGGGACACTAAGCCGGGCTAATAAAAAAAAATGTTTTAATATGCACTACGACAAATTGTACCTTTTATTTATTAAACTATGTATTTTTTTAATGTAACAAGTCATCATCATCATCATCATCATATCAGCCGAAAGACGTCCACTGCTGAACATAGGCCTCCCCCAAAGATTGCCACAATGACCGGTCCTGCGCCACCCGCATCCAGCGGACTCCTGCGACCTTCACCAGGTCATCGGTCCACCTTGTGGGGGGCCTACCCACGCTACGCCTTCCGGTACGTGGCCGCCACTCAAGAACCTTCCCGCCCCAACGGCCATCGGTTCTACGCGCAATGTGCCCCGCCCACTGCCACTTCAGTTTAGCGATTCGGAGAGCTATTTCGGTTACTTTGGTTCTGCTGCGGATGGTCTCATTTTTAATCCGATCACGCAGAGAGACTCCTAGCATAGCCCTCTCCATTGCCCTTTGGGTGACTTTGAGCCTTCTTATGAGGCCCATTGTAAGCGGCCACGTTTCAGTACCGTATGTCATCACTGGCAACACACACTGATTAAAGACTTTTGTCTTCAAACACTGCGGAATATTGGACGAAAATATGTGTCGTAGCTTCCCGAACGCTGCCCAACCGAGTCGGATTCGACGATTGACCTCTTTCTCGAAGTTGGACCTACCTAACTGAATAGTTTGCCCTAGGTATATATATTCGTCTACAACTTCGAGTGTAAAGTCTCCGATTATTACGGGAGTTGGTGCTACATGGGAATTCGACATGATTTTCGTCTTATCCATGTTCATCCTAAGACCAACTCGCTCGGAGGCTTTACTGAGGTCAACGAGCATAGTACTTAAGTCCTCCAAGGTCTCAGCCAAGACTACTATATTGTCAGCGAATCGAAGGTGAGTGAGGTACTCGCCGTTTATGTTGATACCCAGCCTTCTCCAGTCCAGAGTCTTAAAGACATCCTCCAGTGCAGCGGTAAACAGCTTAGGGGAGATGACATCTCCTTGCCTAACTCCCCGCTGCAGCAGAATAGGTTTCGAGCTCTGGTCTTGGAGTCGAACTGACATTGTGGCGCTCTCGTATAAACACTTCAACACCTCGATATAGCGGTAGTCGACTTGGCACCGTTGGAGAGACTGTAGTACTGCCCATGTTTCGGTCGAATCGAAGGCTTTCTCGTAGTCCACAAACGCTAAACAGAGGGGCAGGTTATATTCTTCGGTCTTCTGTATAACCTGGCGAAGCGTATGGATGTGGTCTACGGTACTAAAGCCTCTTCGGAAACCGGCTTGTTCGGGAGGCTGGAAGTCATCAAGCCTGCGTGCAAGACGATTCGTAATGACTCTTGAAAACAGCTTATAGACATGGCTCAGAAGTGAGATGGGTCGGTAGTTCTTCAATAAAGCGTTGTCACCTTTTTTGAAGAACAGTACCACCACACCTCTGTTCCATGCCTTTGGCGTTCTCCCTTCCAGTAAGACGGAATTGCACAACTTCTGAAGGGCCGTAAGGATCGGTTTACCACCCGCCTTCAGAAGCTCAGCTGTAATTCCGTCCTCCCCAGGCGCCTTGTTATTTTTGAGCTGTTCAAGAGCCATTCTAATCTCGCACAGGCTGATGTCCGGGATATCTTCTGTATAGTGTCGGGTCAGTCTAGCTCTGAGGTCTTCCGCTAGATCAACTTCGGGTCTGCTAGTTGACGTGTACAGCTGTCCATAAAAACCCTCTATCTCACTCAGCAGCTCAGATCTGGATGTGACGATTCTACCATCCTCAGTCTTTAATTTGGCGAGCTGGCTTTGCCCAACAGACAGATCCCTTGCAAAAACTTTAGAGCCCTTGTTCCGCTCGATGGCTTCTTCTATACACTTGGTACGGAATTGGCGCATATCGCGTTTGAGGGACTTAGAGATCTGTCTGTTGAGCTGCCGGTATAAAGTCGCATCAACTGAGGATTGTAGAACCAGTTCACTTCTTTTTTCCATTAGCTTCTGAGTGGAGTCTGAGAGCTTTCTGGTCTTATTTGTCCGCTGGGTCTTAAAAAACTTAGACCCAGCGCTATGGACAGCTTCCACAAACCCGTCGTTGAATACGTCCACATCATCGCCTAGGCAATCGAAACGGTTTTGGAGTTCCAACTGAAAGCTCTCGGGGTTTTGGAGATGGAGTGCAGGACGGAGCGTAGACTTCATCAGTCGCGAGCGTTCTAGCTTAGGACATATATTCAACGTGCCTCTTACCAGGCGGTGATCGCTACCGGTTTTAACCGTACTGATCACAGAAACATCGTTGAATATATGTCTCTTCGTCGACATGATGAAGTCGATCTCGTTTTTAGTTGCACCGTCGGGACTCATCCAAGTCCATTTTCTGTGCTCGCGTTTCTTAAAGAAGGAGTTCATCATGTAGAGTCCCTCCTTCTCCAAGAAACCAGCCAGCAGATGGCCCCGGTGGTTCCGACGTCCAACCCCAAATTGCCCCACCCTCAGTTCGTCACCATCTCTCTTGCCCAGTTTCGCGTTGAAGTCCCCCATAACAACGGTGAAGTAGGTTCTGGAGCTATGCATGGCTGTTGAGATATCATCATACATAGCCTCCACCTCGTCGTCGGAGTGTGTCGAAGTCGGCGCGTACACCTGTATGACCTTCAGCGAGTATCTCTCAGATACTCTAAAAAAAAAATAAAATAAAAAATAAAAATTGTTTATTTACCAGAAAACCTTAGTTACATAATAATGACAATATCTTGTGGCTCCACACTAGGCTATGCCTGTCACGTGGTAGCCGGATTCGGTTTTAAAGGAAGCGGTTACATAGAAATAGTCTGATTCTCCGGTAACATACAGAACACAACAAAGGTTAAGGTTTATTAAATAGGTTAGGTAATATAGTAGGTTTTTTTTCTAATGGATAGATCTATTTAAATACAAACTAAATACAATCTAGTCTAGTTACATGAGTGTGTGTGTGTGTGTGTGTGTGTGTGTGTGTGAATGAATTGTTTAAAAGGCTACTAGGATTGTGAGAGTGATTACGTAATGACCTTCAGAATCAATTCGGTTTGACTGTAGCTAAGACCTTTCAGCCAGTTTTCAATTATTATTTTGGCTTCGCGAGGAGACTTTTTAGAGACATTACAGGCTTTCATCACCGTGTTGTAGATATAAGGATGCAGGGAGTTAGGAAAACGTCTTGCAAATGCAGTTTTTATTGCGGGAGTTGGTATTTTAAAAATTCGTTTACGAATTAAGGCAGGATATTCCACCGAATTTAAAGTTCTTTTGTGCACGTGAGTTACAACCCGCAAGATCATTAACTGTCTCACAGTCAGGACGTCCGCAGCCTTGTAAAGGGCATGTGTCGGGAACCATCTAGGCTTTCCAAGCATAACCTTAAGTACGAATCGTTGAGCCCTTTCGAGAGGCAGAAGTGCTGAGCTAGTGGAGCCCCCCCAAACACTTATGCAGTATGCCAGGATCGATTCGCACATTGAAACGTACACAAGCCTTAACAAATCCCTTGTAGCACAGCGACGCAGCAGTTTCATAATGTAGACCACCTTTCTAATTCTGGCCGCCACCACTTCAAGGTGTTTTTTGAAATTTAAGTTTTCATCAAGTGTTATTCCTAGGTACTTAATGGAAGTACAATTACTAACCACACCTACATTTTTCCCTGAGATAGTTATATCACTGACCACAGAACTGTTCCGGGAAAGTTTGAGATCTGGCCGTGAGGTAAGGACAGAAGAAGCCGTTTTGTGAAAACATAGGTATTTTGTTTTTGAGATGTTGAGAGAGAGCAGATTATCAGCTAGCCATTTAGCGATCATCGACAGACCTGTCTCCGCTACCTCGAAACATCGCTCCCAAGAAAGATCGTGAAACAGTAACGCGGTATCGTCTGCATAACATATTATCTCTGCCTGTCTGACAGGCAAAGAGATCAAGTCATTAAGGTAAATTAAAAAAAGAGTTGGGCCAAGGATGCTTCCCTGGGGGACACCGAAGGATGTCGGAATCGAGTCACTGGCTAAGGCGCCGAATTTGACACACTGCCTTCGATTTGAAAGGTAGCTTTTGAACCAGTTCCAGGCGACACCGCGAATGCCCAGCAGTTCAAGCTTCCTTAGCAATATCGGGATCGAGACAGTGTCAAACGCCTTAGCCAAGTCTAGGAAGATTCCTACACAGGATTCACCTATGTCAAGATAGGAAGACACAAGGTTAACCAGTAGGGTGGCAGCTTGTTCAGTAGACCTGTTTTTCCGAAAGCCAAACTGTCTTTGGGAGAGCAAGTCTTCCGCTTCAAGGAAATTTATGAGCTGATTATTTATAATCTTTTCTAAAATTTTTGACAGACTGCTGAGAAGCGAAATGGGTCGATAATTTCCTGGGCAGCTCTTGTCACCTCCCTTATAAATGGGCACCACTGCAGCTACTTTCCAGCCCTCAGGGAAAGAACCCGATGAAATGCTGAGGTTAAAAATATAAACTAGCGGTTCCACAATATAGTCTTTTAGTGTTTTTAAAATTCGAGTACTTATTTCGTCGATACCGGACGCGGAATCGGGTTTCAAGGCTAAGATTATTTTTTCCACTTCATTACAATCAGTAGGATTTAAGAACATAGATTTAAGGGGGGAATCCGCCAAAGCTATTTCAGAGGCAAGGGCTTCCTCGGTCGTGCTTTTTTCAAGGAGTATATCTTTAGCTAGGTTTTTACCAACGGATGAGAAGAACTCATTGGTGTAATTAAGTGAGTCAGATATATTAGGCTTGATGGTGGCCAGTTCATGGGGTGTATGCCTATCCCGACTGAAATGAGTTATATCTTTAATAGTATTCCAGAGTTTCCTTGGGTTATTTTTATTTTCCAGAAGTTGTTTACGATCGTAATCCTCCTTAGTTTTCCTTAAAATAGTAGTGTAAAAATTCCTGTACCTTGTGTATGTAACTTTAGCTGTTTCATTTTGGGGGTTTTTTCTTAGATTTAAATGAAGCCTGTCCTTGACTCTAGAGCATTTGATCAAGCCTGGGGTCATCCAGGGTTTTAAAATTAACTTTGAACTACTTATTGTTTTACGAGACGTGTGTTTTGAAATGAGGTTAGACAAAATAGAGGAGAATGCATTTGCGGCTTCTGTAGCTGATGATTTGCTAGTGACCATCTGCCAGTTCTCCTGTTGAAGTTCTGTTCGGATAGCTTCCAAGTCCTGCTTGACCACAGTTCTGGAAGGCCTGGCTTGCTTGACTTTATTGACAGTCGTCACACCAATCATAACAAGATCGTGGTCTGTAATATCCGATACGCAGACTACCGATGCAAAGTCCCTTACTGACCTGACAAAAAAGTGATCCAAACATGAGCTACCCCTCGTAGGTTTATCAATTGCAGGGATAAAACCCAGCCCAGCCAGTACGCATAAGTATTCAGAAGCATGGGAGTCTGAGGAAGGAGAGTTTGTGTTAATATTAATATCACCCGTGATTATGCAGCAATTAGGACTATGAGTATAATTTTTAATAAAGTCATCTAATGAATGTATAAATGGAATAGGGTTTATAAAGGAGGGAGAACGGTACAAGCCCAGCAAAGAAAAACATTCTGGGACACATATAAAAATGCTGTCTGCGTCTTGAATAAGTGGTTCGGTAACTGTGGCGTTTAAATTTGATCTTACATAGGCTACTACTCCGCTAGCTTGGTTGTGAGACCTTAAAGTACGGTAAGAGGAGTATCCATCAAGCTGTCCTATAACTGTGCCGTCTTTTAGCCAACATTCCGTCAATATAACCACGTCAAATTCTATCTTTAGCCGCTTGTACGTTAGTAGGAACTGGTCAAAATTGTGTTGAATGCTTCTGATATTTAATGTCAGAACTCTAATGGAAAATTTAGGTTTTATGATTCTCAAGCAGTGCTCAGCCGAATCAGCAATATGACAGTTTACAGGGAAAGAGTTGTCGAGTTCATTCCCTATGTCTAGTCCGGCCATGGCTTCAAGCGGCAATGGCTAAGGGCGTGATTCGGTAAATATTGCTGCGGCGGAGGCACTTGACAGATGTAATTGTAGCCTAAGACATAAGAATTGTTCTTGTTAAAATGTGTGTGTGTGTACATGAAAGGGTGTGAGAATAATTTTGTACGTTTTTGTAGTATAACTAACATGCATATACTATATGAATATGGCAAAATAAGCAAACCATTTGGACTAGTAGTTACAGAAACATTGATACAGTCAGAGCACTTAGTGTGACTACACCTGCTAATTCCTTTACTGGACCTCAATTCCTGATGGACACGCCGAACCGCCCGTACCCAATGAACTCGCGGATTCTTTATTGGGATCCCCCATAAAATGATCCAAGTCCTGCAGATACCGGATATGAATAGCAGCCGCTCCGTCATGCTTTCTGACGTACACCGATCCTGAGGATGTCCAGCAGTGTTTGAGTTTCGCGGCCGAAGCCCGTTGTCTTGCGGTACGAAAAAGCTGCCGATTTTCTCTGGTCAGCCGTTCATTGACAAATACCCTTTGGGAGCTCTTACCATTCACTACAAGATCTTGCGCTGTTACATTGCGCCTCGACTTCGCAGCCTTAAGGAACTCGTCTCGCGTTACTCGTCGAATGAAGCGGACGGCTATTGGTCGTGGGTGGATGCGGTGGTTTACTCCCTCCATGCCCGAGGTCCCGGCCGAACGCACTCGAGGACCCGCCCTCCAAGCAGCATCTACGTCGCTGTGGGTAATAGACAATCCAATTTTCGCTGCAGTAGATAGTACAATGTGGATAGGATTTTCCCCGGCGCTTTCAGGGCAACCCATGATCTCAACATCATTTCTTAAAGCAAGTTGTTCCTGCTTGTTCAGCTGGTCTTGAAGCTGGGATACCGTCATCTGAAGTTCATCATTTTTCATTTCAACTTGTTCCTGCCTGTTTAATTGGTCCTGAAGCCTGGATACTGTCTCCCTAAGTTCAACAGTGTGCCCTTGATTGTCTTCGAGAGATTTTATTCTCGATTCGGTGTTAAGAATTCTGTCAGATATACTTTCTAAGCGCTCGGAATGATGTGCAAGCTTGTTTAGAACTTCTTTAATCTGTGTCTCAATCGAGGACACCTCGCAACGCAGGCCTCTAATTTCCGTTGTTAACTCTGCAATTTCAGAGCTTTGGTCTGGAGTAACTGGTGCAGGGAGTAAAAGTTTTCCAGCTGTAGACGCGTTACCCACCAGCGCCTCCAGCCGCACCGAGTCCTCAGATTCGGGGTCTGGAGTGCGTAATCCGGAAGCAGACTGTGTTTTTTTATTACGTACCGTAACGTTGTCAGGCGGCTGCTGCGAACGACCCATGACTGTAGGTGTGCTTCCTCTTACTGGTGTATGGGAATTGTCTCCCCCTTTTTTTACTGACGCTTTGCAGTCCGGGCAAACCCAGGCATTTATATGTGCTGAGGATAATTTTACTGAGCTAACACACTTCATGTGGAATATTTTATGACACCTTGCCGATTTGCATTTTATGGTGTTAGATAGGTCATCCGGTAGGTCCTTCATGCAACCCGCCGCGCATTGCGGTTTGGTACCTGAATGCGGAGACATACTTGTCTGATCTCGGATAACACTATGACGGCCTAGTGCGCTATTATTGTGGTCGCGCGAGGCGCATCAAGTAGCACAGGCAGGATGAACGCGGCGTAGCACTGCACGTAGCGGCCGGCGTAGCACCGTTCGTAGAGGATGACGTCACTGCCGCACGTAGCACTGGTAGCGTAGTCGATATTCGGCGCTGTTGGTCAAGTCTCGTTTGGCTCAGCGGCACGACGCTCGGCTTCTGCGCAGTCGACCCGAGTTCTAATCCTGGCGCCACCGACAAAACAGCATCTATCACTCTCTAGGCACGCCCACTGGGAGGAGCACTCCGTCCACGAAACACCGGAGGAACAAGGAAACGATCTCAACACTCTCGGCCAATCACAAAATTTGTAGCTACAATTTACAAATGAAAGCAGCAAGGGAGCCACTGCACGCGACCGTACGCCACCGAAGCGCGCACCCGAATCCCCAAAGATAAGGTACGCCAGTACCTTATACTCTGAGTATAAGGTACGCCACCCTAGCCGACACACTCTCGATCTTCACCACGTTGTTTACGAGGGACTTGTGGACGATGAACCCGACACCTCCCTGGGACTGTTGGTCGCCCTCCCGGAAATAGAGCAAGTTGCCGGACTTTAGGATTATCGTGTCCTCGCCCTCTCTTCGGACTTCTGACAATCCCACAATGTCCCAACGCAACTTGCTCAATCCTTCCTCCAGTTCCACTAACTTTTCGTCGGTCCGCAGTGTACGTGTGTTATAAGTTGCCAGGGCCAGAGGTCGTCGGTGGTGGTAGCCGGATCTTTGCCGGAGATTCTTAGCACCCCTGACCCCGCTAGCACCCTGGCCGCTACCATAACCAGGGCACCGGGGGTCGCCGGAACCTTGGGGCCGCGGCCTTTTTTGTGCTATCATTTTATTTTGGGGGGTATTTGCCATAATCGCCACGCTTGGCATGCGGGTTGGCGATCGAAGTGTCTCCACCGCACTTTAGGGATGCTGCTGCCCATCCCCCGGTGGTCTTGGTCGTAGTTTTCAGACATACCCGGGTCAAGTGTATGATCAGTAACACTTTAGTCCCTTAGTCGACTCCTACGACACCCACGGGAAGAGTTGGGGTGGTGACAAATGTATTCTTACTGCCGTCACCACACGGCATGTAACAAGTGACTAGACATAATTAAATAGTTGAAATTTATTTTTTACATGACTGAGTGATCAATATCACAGACATCTGTTTTCACACGTCTACTTACACTGAATATATTAAGGGATACACTATTTATTATTTAAGATCTTTTGCTACCATATGTTCATTGTGAATAAACTATTTCATTCATTCATTCATTCAATAGAGGCCTGCTCAGATATTTGTGAGCGCCCTGACCGCTCAGATGTATCAGAATCAGAATCAGAATCAGAATAGCCATTTATTTCTTTATAACATACATTTTTTCTCCAACAATTCATAACATAGTTTATAGTACACATTATTATTACATTAAATTATTACATAGATCATGAAATGGCCTCTCCTTCTTCAGTTAAAGATGGAGGGGTGGTAATATTACTCCATGGGTTACCAGCCCTGCTAGGAGTATTTTGATAAGTATGATTATTATAGTTTTTAAATAATTTTGTTATTGTTATTATTATTTTTTTTAATTATTGTTAATCAGGTACGCAAAAGCCCATTTACAGATGTTCACCAATATAACACAGTTCACAATTTATCAGTGTAGTAGTTCCACTCATCTCGGTTCCGAGCCACTCGTCGCCAGAGCGGCAAGCTAGTGCGCAGCTCGTCTTCCCAGCGCACGTGTGGGTGGCCTCGTCCTCGGTTTCCGTCTCTAGGTGTCCACTCAGTCGTCCTCAACGTCCATCTGTTGTCGCTTAATCGCATGATGTGGCCAGCCCAGAGCCATTTATTCTTGGTAATTGTTTCGATAATGTCGATGACGCCCGTTTCTTTCCGTATCTCTTGACATTTAACCTTATCTTTTAATCTAAGATTGAGCATGCTTCTTTCCATACTACGCTGGCAAGTTCTAAGTTTATTTTTCTGTTTCTGAGTCACTCAGATGTATATCTAATGGCAATTGTACACACTTTCATTGCCAATGAGTGCTACGTGCTATGCTCGTAGCCGATCCCGTATTTTTTCCGCTTTCTAGCGAAAATGGACCTCCCACAGAGAACTCCCCTCGGGAGTTCCCCGCGCTCAATGCGTTATTGTTTGTTTATTATTACTTATTTTAATTTTATAATTGGAGAAAAGCGTTATTGAAAATTATATTTACGTAAATATTAATTATGAAAGAATTTTGTAGTAAAATGGGAGTAGGTAACTAGATAACTGTAAACAATCTTAAACAAAAGTACGAGGTTGTTTATTTTCAATCAGAATGAAAAATATTAACAGAAACAGGAAGGAATGTATAATAATATTTTATAGGTCTTTTAGAATCTAGATTATGTGATAACAAAAAAAACTCATTTCTTGTGCAACAAATGCCGAAACAATATTTTTTTTAACAGTGAGAAATCCCCTAAAATACATGATTGATTACAAACAGCAAATTCCAACCTACTTATAAAAAGCTCCTAAAGAGCACTTGATAAAATAAATTACACTGCAGCTGAATACTTGCGAACAGTTGCATCCTATGTATCTTCATTCACCCTGCACCGAAGGCCGGACAATAGTTCCGGACAGCGCAGCAATTAGTCCGGACGGGGCCGGACAAGTTTCGTGCCGTGGACATGCCGAATTGTCTCGTTAGACGATTGCCTTTTTGGCAGTCAGGAGCTGTTAAAAGCCAGTCAAAGTTTTACAGTATCGAATCAGTTTTAGCTTTTGCTCAAGTATCAAATACAATTTTAGTTTTATTGTTTAAACTTTTTTTATACACAGAGACGTCATCATCCTATCTCAGTCCCCTGCTGCGTTGCTCCTAATAGAGGCTATGGGCATTTATTGAACTACAATGCCCATGAACATCACGCTGGGCAAGCGGATCCCGGTGGTATATATGTACGCTATGACGACGCTGCGGCCAAACATCAATCTTTAAAAATAACTGGATGCTTGGCCAAGTTGTCAATCGCTAACGCTTAATCGTCAATCGTTAACAAAAGGCAGCTAACTGTCTTTGTCGCACTAATATGGAAGAGGGAAAACGACGATACGCTACCAAGCGTTAGCGATTGGCAACTCGGCTAAGCATCCTGGTCAGTGACACTTCGAATGCCTTAGTATTACATCTCCCACGAAAAGAGTTGGGATGGTTACAATTGGCATTCTTACTGCCTTTACCACGCGGCCCGACGACGGTGTGTATCATTGTACAGCTGTTGTAATTCCTTTCATAAATAAGAAACTAATGAGGAATACCGTTTTAGAAGTGACTATCATTCATGAAACGTCATATGGAGTTCGCTATTTAATAAATAAATAGATTGATAAGTTTGGACCAATAGCCATTCAAATATGAAGTAGACGTTTCAATAAATATAAATAAGTATATATATAATATATATATATATATATATATATATAATAAATTAAAATTTCGCTATTTTAAAATTGAGAGATGGTTTTGTGGTATTTATAATTTTTTTCATTAGAACAAGTATTGAAAACGACGAATAGAAAACATAAATAAGCTAGTTCGGCAAAATGCTTGATACACAGTTCTTCATTATGAACCCAATTTGCCTTAACTTTATATAAAAAATGTTATTCCTGCCAAAACATCTACGAGTATAAGGCATTTTTAATCAAAGCTAGAAAACGAACAATTCCATTTCGACGGCCCCTACGTAAGTTGTCGTAACTTGAAATTTAGGTTTTTCTTTTTATTTCATAAAACATCATATCTTTTAGCAATGTTTCCGTTCCACGAAGAAAAAATTAAAAAAACCTATTACAAATAGGTTTTTGACACCCGAAAACTATCGTAACTTAAAAAAGCACCGTCGTATACTGTAGTAAGTGTACTTACGATAGTTAATACGGGGCGGCCACCCGCGCTCGCGCAGCGTAAGTGCCAGTTACGATCTTATACGCGGTGGGGCAGAGGTTTTTCAAGAGCGATAATTTTTTACCAAAAACTAACAACTAGATGAAACAAAAATGGATAAACGATACATTTTATTCGATAAAAGTAAGACACTACATCGGAAACAAACTCAAAGTAACTGCGAGACCAAAATTAATTTTCGAAACGGCCGTTGGAGTTAAACAAAATGTAGTCTGAGATGAAATAAAAGATGGTTCAGAAATAAAAATGATTTAAAACCACTAAGCAAAGTTAACAATCTGTTAGAGTTCACTCAGAAATCAGTTGTGAATTTATTAGTATGGATGCTGACATTTTTTTAATAATACCGGTGAATACTGTAGTATGTTATCACTTACCACAACTTACTTCGGAGTTGAAGATCGGTGTTTTGTCTTAAGTTCAACATACTACTATTTACGTTGGATTTTATAATTTTTTTTGTGTTGTATGTGTACTTGAGACATTTTTCGTCGGAAATTGTTTTTAAATTTCTATTGTAAGTGATATTTAAGACAGTATGCGCCGGATCAAATACAGAGTTACTACAATTTACAATTATAATGTCGGCGTATTTCAATAATTTTTGCTCATTATACAGGTTCGCCGCTTCTTTTTGAACCAAACGATAAATAAATGGATAAGTCATTGTAATAAAACGGCATTTTTTGTGATAGTGACGACGACAAAACAATCATATCACTTACATTATTAAGCACTGCAGCAGTTCATTTATGAGTATTTAGTCATCATTCATCAGTGAAATTATCGTCTGTAGTTCGAAGATTTAACTGCTGACTGAATGAAACCGCCAACAGCTGCAGTATCTAATCATGAAAGCGACACGAATGTTCTTTAAGAATATAATTACGTTGAAAAAGGCTTGATATCGATCTCATAATTATGATGTAGTTGAAGCTGAAGGCATTTTTGTTAACTGATTTTTTATTATGTCTTTGCACTGTGAGAGAAATCATTAATCTGCCATGTCTATAATTATAATTTCAAAACTACGTTCCTAATGCTGAATGATAGACTGTTATTGTGTACTAACTAAATGCATAAAATTATAATAAAACGGCTAAACTCATGTATATTCGGTAAATATAAAAAGTGGATAATAAACAGATGAGCACCAAGCGGCTCGCTGAGCCCGTTGATATAAACGGGTTGAGGGTGGTCTTGTGCTGGCACTGATGCCATATCCGACTGCGCGTTTATGTCACCGAACACTACGTAACAGATGATAGGCACACGAAGTCACTGTGTGCACAAACCATCATTATTAGCTCGGATATTACCGGCTTCTATGCCGTTGGCTCAGTCCAGCCACCATTCCGATTAAAATTACTCTTAATCGCTCTGTATATCTTCCGTGGCAGGTAGCATCTTTACCGTACCAGCATCCTCGCTTTATCAAAGCGTTTAGAAAATGCAATGTGCCTGTATCGTATGCGTCCACCACAGCCGAGCTATATCTATCTCCCTGTCCTTGACACTCCAAATGTGCTCCGAGTCTTGTAGACCCATTACGTCGTTCCTTACCGAAGTCGTACGGTATCTCATAAACACCCGAACTGCCAAATGAATTTCCGTCCTTTGGAGATCGTAAGAAATACTCATATTGGTATGAGGACGCAAAATGGTCTTAATGCTACACCTTCGGCGTAATAGGCGTCCAATTACGTTTGTCACTCCTGTAATATGAGGCAAGAATGATGGTGCCCTCTCTACTGTCTGTGTGATGTCGAAACGTCCCTGAGCTCCTTGTACGCTGACTTTATCTCCAACCATATCTGTTCCTCTCCAAGCTCTCCAACGTCTCGTCTCGTCTGACATGTTGCAACATTTGTAATAGTTTAGATTGTAGGAGATAATAAATAGGAGATGCCTGTGTCCAGCAGTGGACCGAAATAGGCGAATGATGTGATGTGAATAAAAGATATAAACTCATTTCGCATGTATTGTGAATCACAGAAGCGCGAGGATAGGTTTGCGAGATAATGGTATAAGCCAGTTAGCAGGTAGCTTTTCTATAGACTTTTTGTGACAGACGATCATTCTGACCTAGCATTAATAACCCATCAAGAAAACGAAGTGTCCCATCCACCTTTCTCTTAAATGTGAACTTTATTCTGGGATGCATCTCATTAAGATCGGTTAGTAACACATCAACAACTCTATCAGGAATTACAGCAAAAACGTCATCCACATTTTGTAACCAGCATCTCTGCCTTTTCGGACAACTCTTGAATGCCCTCTGCTTAAATTTATCCATGAAAATGTTGACCAGTACCAGAACTACATTATAAGATAACTCTTTGCTTCAATCTGCAAATAATACTCCCCTTGCCAAACGGAATAGCAACTATTCAGGAAATGTTCGATGAATTTCATGTGCACAGTCGTTACGAGCTACAACATCTTTAATTATTTTTATAGTTTCCAATACTCGCAAACAATGAAGCTACATCAAACTCAACTACATAGTCTTCATTCAACACGACATTTTCCAAAAACTGTACAAAAACACTTTACCTGATCTATTTTTCATAATAAAACATACAAAAAAACTTTTTACCTGCTTAATTTTCTCAAAATATTCCATCAGGGTTCCATAAAAATACTATTAAATTGTTTCTTAAATGGCAAAATATAGTAACTAACAAAAACTTTTATAATGTGTCCGCAAAATAATGTTGTAAATAACAGATACGACAAAACTTACACGCATAATTCCAACGTATCTTGTAGTATGTATTACTTACGATCAATGACCATTTATGACCACCGGCGTAAAGTGAAGTAAGTAATACACACCACAATTTTTAGATTCTCTTCTCCGTCATATACTGTCGTAAGTGCAATTCCGGCAAAAATATGAAATATATCAGAGAAGTAATTATATTTATATAAAGATAGTATCTTTGTTATTGATTATGCCAATTTTCAAAGCAATCCATTGAACTATGTGACTACTGTACACATTTCAAACTTTAAAGTGCTCTCCTGTAAACTTGCCATTTTCAACTTACGACAACTTACGTAGGGGCCGTCGATTTCCGTACTTACAAAAAGTCTCTCATTAAACAATGAGCTAAGTGTACTGACTACACGGATCGCAGCTCAGAAAGAATCCATGAGCTGTAGGAGTGCATGCAAATTTAATTTCTTAAGAACTAGCTCGCAACTTTTCTTTAATCTCAGTATTAATATTGGATGTACGGGCCGTGCTCTGCGATGTTGAAAATTAAAGTCGGCGTATTGTTGCTGTTGGAAAAGTGCAAGATTGCCTTTATTGAATACTGCAAAGTGTTCATTACTGAACATTGGAAGAACAAAGGAGAACATTTGTAATTCATAATCTAAAGATTGTCAAAGAAGAAAATCTCGGAACTAGATTAAACTTATTTAATGGTGCAAAAAGCAATGGCGTGTTGCATTGCACACACGTTTTTTACAATTGTATTGTTCTGTTAAAAAACAATATTTTATACCAGATATTATGTACCTATTTGTAATCGTGTTCACTTCGTTGTGTTATTGTACGCTTTAATTGCGTAACAAGTAGATGGAAACATGACAAATTTATTTATAATACACAAATTAAATTTAAAAATATTAGATAAACATGTTTTACTAAGGAACAAACAACTTTTACATTACCCATAAAGAGATGCTTATGCAGTTTTTTGAGGAGACGTAATATATAATTATATTACATTCGTCTGAAGTTTGAATGGCATCATAAACTCACAGGTATTAGTAAGTACAGACATGGTGCGGTTGCAGAGTTTACTCCTTAGCCGGGCCACATCATATATCTCGTATTTCACAAACTACGTAGGTGATGAGTATACATCGCCACTAAAAATCGAGCATATAGCCAGGCAATGTGTTTCGGCTGTAGAGTAACACACAAAAACGGACAGCAGGATTTTCTGATATGCTCCACACACTGCGATCGCCAATCCGCGTGGTGATTATTAGGACATCCTTATGATAGGTAAAACAAAATTGCGCTATGTGGCTTACATCAGGAGAGGATTAATAATGTTGATGATGATACATATTAAATTCCAACTATAAAAAGTTTATATTTACTTCAACCAAGCGTGTTCTTTGTCTTGTAAACCTTTCTGAAGTTGTTTAAAAACGGTCTAATCTCAGACGCAACTCTAAAGTGTCCACGAGTTCTTAAGCGCCGGCAGCTCGATTTTATCTACACTTTTATCGACGTGCTAAAAGCCGAGTCACTCGACTAGATGGAAAAGTAACTGTCAAACTTGAACACTAGAATAGACTACTTGAAGACTCAGAGAGCTAATGCTTGTTTAGCTTTTTTGTTTTTACAAGCATTAACAGCAAGTTTTTGCACTCATCAAATGACTATAATTAAAATAAAAATTAAAAACATCGTGGGGAATCGACCTAGTCAACCAGGTGACAATATATTTAATATAAGAACCATATTTTATATAATAACGTCATGACTCTGCTAGAAGGAATTTAATATTTGATATTGTAGAAAAAACAAAACTACGTTAAAATATTTCATTCATTGGCTGTTAAAATAAACCCTTCTACAGTTTTACAAACAGAAATATTGTTAATATTTGCAACACTTTAATCTCTGTCAGATACGAAGCAAAAGCACAAAAAAGCCACAAGCTCTGGCTAATATGCATATCGTTCCAATCCAACGTATTTGCACAGCGCTCGCCGATAATTGGAACTCAAATAAGTGGATCCATGGCCGTCTTCGTAGGCACGTTTCAATTGAAAAGTAATCCCATGCCAAACATTTGTACGTCTCAATAGGGATCCTCATACCACTGTATTCGATGCTTCATAGCGCTCGCGCTTAACGCGACCTCCATTGTCGCGAGTATGAGATCCTGAAGCAAGTATAGCTGGTTTCAAGCAGCAATGGAAGGTGTAACTTGATAGATGTTTGGAAGAGGAGAATCTTTTGGTACCGGGATATTTCCTAGTGGTTATGAATGGGAACAGAGCTGGTCCGATAATCATTATACGCCCGTGTAAATATTAGCACAGCGCTGCTGGGAGCGTTGAATTAAAATTAAAATGGATTTATCGCAATCATCCATTGTTATTTAAATGTCTTTAGTGTGTTTTGTATGAATAAGTTATTAAATTTTAGTTTTCAGTGTTAATATTGCTTCAATATAAACTTATGACATTGTTTTCAGTTGTTTCTAAAGACAAGAAACTGAAATGATTTGTGCGATAAAGATGATATCTTAATGACCTTAATTATAATTCTTACATTTAAAGTGTAACGTTAGTGTTCAGGTGTAACGTGGCAGAAAAAAATTGTAAATACTTAAAATGTGAGTACATCTTGAAAGTTTAAGTAAATATTGGAGTTCTCTCTCAAAGGTTTTATAATAATAATTTATAAACAATTCATATGGTTTCTGTGTTACAATGTGTAATTAGAACTAGAATTCCAATTGAAATGACACAAACGTACCTAGTTCGTTTGATTATCCCTAAAGTGTGGGTGGGATGACACATAACATACTCTTTACGGGCCATCTTAAATCTTTATAAATACAATGCTTTTTGATAAATAAATGTCACCGGGCAATCTTGTACAAATCGACCTAGTCCCACGGAAAAAGCCTTGTGGGAGTACTGAGTACTAATCTACGATACATTATAGATTCTATACGTATTTGAAGGTCTTCGAAAGTAAAAGACCTAAAAAAATCTTTGGGTATTTTTTCTTTTGCGAAGAGGTCAGATCCTGAGGCTAGTTTTTTTACGAAATAACAACATTTATAACAGGGCACTCTCAAAATTTATTTTGCTATTTTTACGTATGTTGGAGTCAGTGAAATTTACAATTTTGGCCTGTGAAATTTACAATTTTGGCTGGGGCAATTGGGGCTTACAGAACATTATTATCACTCACTTAAACGAAGGTCATTTAAGAAAATTTTTGTGTTTATGAAATAAAAATCGCAAATTTACATAAGTTTTGTGTTTCTTACTAATAATATAATTAATGAGGAACGACTTATTTTGGAGCATTTTACGTTTTGTTATCTGTCAAAATAACGATGCTTCACGCTACGCTCTAGGATCATTACCTTGCTCACTAGTGATTAATAGTACATTGTGCATCAAGGGAGGTAAGTGCGGAAATACTAACGAGAGTGTTAGAAGCCCGACGCCGTCAGGCGGAGGGCTTTTATGACTCGAGTTAGTATTCCGCTTACCGACCGTGATGCATACAATGTTTTTCATCACACTTGCCGTCAAAAAAATAAGTTTTAAGACATAATATAATTAAATGACGTACTGACAGTTCTATTACTCCCTAGGAAATTTCACTTTTCTATTACTCCCGTAACGCGCACAAGCAATGGCGCGCTTAGACAGCAAGTGTGATGAAAAATGAGTTTTTACCCACTTAAATCAAAGGATATATAAATAAATAAATAATAAATAAATATCTTGGGACATCTTACACAAATCAACCTAGTCCCACGGTAAGCTCAATTAAGGCTTGTGTTGTGGGTACCAGGCGACGATATATAATAATAGATAGATACGTATAGATACTTAGATACATACACAGCCATGACCAAGGAACAAACTTTGTGATAAATAAATACACAAAGAATGCCCTCGCCGGGATTCGAACCCGGAACCTCCAGCTTCGTAGGCAGGGTCACTACCAACTAGGCTACAGAGGCTGACAAATATAAGCGCTTTACGAGCAAGTCAGAGAAAAAGTTCGTTAAGATTTTGGAGCGAACGTGTTAACATAAATAGCCCCGCCTTAAGACAAAATGACATTAAATATTCAATCTGTTAAGACGAATAAAGTAATCGAGGGATTTAACACAATAAGATTTCCCCAGGCTGTAAAACTAGAAAATTGGATGTTGCGTCAGTATTTGGGGGTTATTGAGTGGGGGATAATGGCTCGAGACGTCGCGCTTCGGAGTCACCGGCGTTAGCCTTAAATGTATGGC
>JALPQI010007001.1:0-55234 GCA_025490895.1 Thaumatotibia leucotreta | reverse complement strand
GTGCTACGCCATAATCAGTCGTGAGCTTACTCATTGAAATCAATGTAAGGTTAAATATAATGTGCCATTTGCTATGATTACAACCGATACTGGTACCTTAAGTTGATTGTTATTTCATTTCTTAAGAAAATGTGGTAATAAACCTTAATTTTTTTCTAATTTTTGTATTATTGACGACAAATCCCTAAATTAACTGCGTTTTCCAAGTAACTTTTAAATCGTTTTTTACATCCTTCTGTGTCTTACATTGGCATGAAACTTGATAAGCGTGTTTGAATTTCTTAATAATAAAATCATGTAATGCTGTGCTGTTACAAATTTTTGTTGTATTTTAATTACTTTATTAAAAAAAACTATATTTTACTGCTGTGAATGAAGTTCGTAGCACGAAAATTCAATCAAAATACTAGTTAAATTACAGTACACTAGTCCCTTTTACTGCAGTTTAACCTGTAAAATGCCGCCTATCTCTAAAAAGCACGCAAAATTTGTGCAGTAAGTGGTCATTTTACTGTGTCTTAATTAGTAATTGTTATATTTTTCCCTGTTTTTAAAAGCGCAGTACAAACACAGAATTTCGAAAAAAAACACATATTTAATTTTAGAAAATGTAGAAGCACGTATTTTTTAATTTATCATATTGTATGATTTTAATGCTTCATTTTGGACAAAAAAAAAATCTCAATAACTATCAAATCTTGGAAAATATATTACTTTAAAACTGTTTTTTGCTATTATCTCAAAATCGACTTTTGTCAGTTACTGTGGTTTAGGAATTGCACGGCAGTATAGATCTCGGATTTGTTTTTACAAAACAGTCATTTTGGAAGTGGTCCGAACAAATTGTGTCGTGTTTTTGCGGAAACCAGTTCAACTTTCCAGTCGCCGTTATCCAGCGTTCTTTGACACATGGTTCTATAGGAAATCTAAAAATTAAGTCAGAATTTCTTAAACTATATGTTTTTGTATAGTTGCTTCATTGTCTGCACTCTAGATAAATATTATATTATTGCTAAATATAAATAAATGTTTGGGGGAGTCTCATACAAATCAACCTAGCCCCGAACTAAGCAAAGCTTGTACTATGGTTGCTAGGCGACGATATATATATGTACTTAAATAGAGAAATACACATAATTATACTTACTTATACATAGGAAACGTCCGTAACTCGGAAACAATTTTTGAATTTCTACTAACACCGTTTAGTTGTAAGAGTTTACATAGACTATCGATAACAAATTCAGCGTCGTGTCTCTTCACTATGTCTCTCGCCCATACTAATTTTATATTGAATATAATATAACTTTTTTTACTTACCTGTGATAGGAAACGTTTGAATTTTGTTTATTAACGTACGTAGACTGGTTCCTGCATCAGATTACAGAGCAATGTGGCATTCTTGGTATATTTTTATAGTTTATATACCCATGACGTCCCGAAAGGTACTGACAGCACATATGCGTAAAACGCATATGCGCGGCACGGGTTTTGTCTGTCACGCCGTCTCTCTATAGGCGCCCTAAGAGTTCCAACCTCCTTGAGTTTAGCCATAAATCACATAATACAAAAAATTAAATCAAAATTTAATGTCTGGTATCTAGACGATGGGACCCTAGGAGGTGACGTGGATACCGTACTGTCCGATTTGTCTCTTATCAAAACTAATTTTGAAAATATTGGTTTAGAACTAAATTATAGTAAATGCGAACTCTTTATTCAAAAGACTTCCTATAGTTTGACTGTTTTAAAATCCAAAGGACCATGGGCATATTTGTATGGAGAGTGGACCAAGAACCAACAGAAATGAAAGTGGTGTCATTAAATAGGTATTTACATTTATTTCATTTCATTATATGGGCACTATGTTCAATTCCATTGCAAAACGGAGATATTTGTATTTTAGTCCGAGTAAATACTATGATGAATGGCGTCTGAACGACGGTGATATACTTAGAGAGTGCCCGCAGAACGCCTTACTCATATAAAATTATCCAATGGAATTCAACTTTACATCTATAGAATGAAATAAAGTACATAAACAGACCTTTTTAATGACACTACTCCCAGCTCTGTTGGTTTTTGGTCCATTTTGACGCATAGTCCTTTGATTGTCTGACTCCTGGTATAAAAATAGTAGACAAATATTCACTTTGCCTCCTGGGTTCTCCTATTTTTGAAGAATCCTTTCCCGATTATATTTCTAACTCGATTTCTAAATTCCAAAATCACGCAAATCGTCTACTCGAAATTAGCCCTCATTATGCTCTTGCGATTCTTAAGTTTTGTCTTTTTGTCCCTAAATTGACATACGTGCTCCGTTGCTGTCCGTTCTGGAAAAATATTAATTTATTAACACCTTTAGACGACTTAATCAAAATTATCATAGAAAAAATTCTAAATATTCAGCTAACGGAGCGTTCCTGGTCCCAAGCATCCCTCCCTATTCGGTATGGGGGTTTAGGGATACGAAAAATTTCATGTGTGGCTTCTCCTGCATTTTTGGCATCCGTCCACAGCACGTCTGATCTCACAGGAAAGATCCTAAGGGCTCTGCCTATTAACTGTGAGACTGCGGGTTTGGAGGACGCCAAAAATGCATTCAAAATTGCTTGCCCTTCTAAAAATTTTCCTGACAACCTAAAATCGCAAAGGAGCTGGGACAATGTGTATTGTGATCTAACATACAATTCTCTTCTAAACAGCTCTGCAGGTCCAGATCGTGCGAGACTTTTGGCGGTCGGAACCCGGGAAGCTGGTTACTGGCTGCATGCCCATCCTTCGGCTAGTACTGGTACTTTCCTGGATCCGGCCTCTCTTAGGCTCGCAACCGGCCTGAGACTCGGGGCCGCGGTATGTACCCCTCACTTATGCTGTTGTGGCACAGACGTGGACCGACTGGGACACCACGGACTAAGTTGTCAAAAAAGCGCAGGCCGTATTTCCAGACATGCGACGCTTAACGACATAATCCGCAGGTCTCTTGCCACGATCAACGTACCTGCTCTTCTTGAGCCTACTGGTATTATTAGGGATGATGGTAAGAGACCTGATGGTGTGTCTTTGGTTCCTTGGAGCTTGGGACGGATGTTGGTATGGGATGCTACTTGCGTAGATACCCTGGCACCGTCCCATCTTCAACGAACTACGTTTAAGGCAGCCGCTGCGGCTGAAAATGCCGAATTTTTAAAACGTAATAAATATAAGGGCCTCGGCAAAGAGTACGATTTTGTACCGTTTGGCGTAGAAACTTTAGGTTCTTGGGGCCCCAGCGCAAGCAAATTGTTTGCTGAGATCGCGAAGCGTCTGGTTGATGTAACTAGAGACCGAAGAGCTGGCGACTTCCTCGCACAACGCATCAGTATTGCGATACAGCGAGGAAATGCCGCCAGCATTCTCGGTACAATGCCACAAGGGCCAATCTTAGATATAGGTTAGGTTAAGTAGATTAGTTAGATTTAATCTATGTACATAATTTGTAGTTTTGAAAATAAATTTTGGGACCTACAAAATAAAATTCATATTTTTTTGAAAAATATGACGTCACGGGCCGGTGTGAGTAAATCCTGTTGTCCTAAAAATAGGACGTTGGGCCTTACGAGATTAAAATTACCACCAACTTTTTTGTAACATCCTGTACGTAGTTTATCTGACATTTTGCAACAGCAACAGTGCATGTTTAATAAATAACAAGCACTAATTAATCATGATCGGTACATGTCAATAGAACTCAGTACATTATAATTTAATGATCAATAAAATATACATTTCAATTACCCGATTACTAGCGATATATTGTTATGTAACAATGTTTGTATACGAGCCGCCATCTTTACATTGTAACGTATGTGAGGTTTGGACATGGAGCTGTGAAACTAAAAATTATTTTGAATATAATAGATAAAGCATGGAATTGTGGTAGATATTTTGTTTATTAACAGAACTTTGTGAGAATAAACAGTATGAATACATTAGTCACCACCCCAACTCCTCCCGTGGGTGGAACAATCAACTAAGGGATTGAAATGTCACTTACCATTTATTTCAATCTTCCTCAGTCCACTGGACTTAGGCCTCTCCTACTGCCCATAATCGCCACGCTGCGCAAGCGGATTAGCGTAGTAATATGTCCATCAATCATCTGTCAAAGAATGGTCAGCGCTACTTCAATCCCTTAGTCGGCTCTTACGCCACCCGCAAGAAGAGTTGGGGTGTGTATTCTTACTGCCGTCACCATACGGCCAACCATTTATTTATTGACGATTATATGTAGCAGCGTAATTATAGTGGACAAATAACTGGAATTGACAGCTTGTCATGTGCCCTGCTGATGCTTACGTGATAATGGTCATTACCTCCGAATGCGTTCGTAAAGCCGTGTGAGAAGAAGTAAGAACACGTTTCGTCATTATCCCAATTCTTCCCTTAGGTGTCGTAAGAGTCAAGTAGTGAGTTGAAGTATCGCTGATACAAAGGAATAGAAAAGAACGCAGTAAAATATATAATCCGCGAATATGGTCATGTCATGAGGATGAGCGAAGATCATATGACTAAAAACGTCATGGTTATAACGGAAAGAAGAATAGTCGTTAAAAAGGTCCTTGAATAAATGTAGACAACACGGAACCGTGCACTCTGGCATAAATTTACAAGAAGGACTTCCAAATGATATGGGACGTTTGTATACAACCAGAATGAAGAAGAAGTCTTATGTATGTATCCACCACTACGCAGCAAAAATGAATTTATGAAAACGGTCATCTAGTTTCCTAACTTTCGTAACTCCACGTTAATAGCCTTAATAGACCTATGTAGGCTCTGGCAAACAGGGCCTAAGCCTGGTGCACACGTGTACGCCGGCATAGGCGGTGTAACATTGCACGGCGACAATAATTTAACGTCACTGGCACTTGCATTGAAACCGCACCACAATTTAAGAGCATGCAATAAGGGAGCCAGCATTGTCTGCTAGTGTCTCGTGTTACCCGCATTCGTGTACTACGCTTTATGTCTAACTTAATCTAGTTTCAGAGCCTTTAAAGTTGTGTTTGCATTGCATCTCCAGCTCTCCGTGCTTGGTAGTTCAGTAGATTGATAAGACACGGAGCAAGCCACTTTAAACTTCTACTTTGTCATCCAAAACCATTAATTTATAAATTTCATGGAACGTGAAACTTAAAGTAAGTACATCTAGTCATAAGTAAGCATGTAAATACTAGTGCATAATATGTATTGGATATTTCTAGAGTAATGAAGCTTTAAATATTGTCATACACCAAAGCAAAAATACCGAAGTTTACCAAACCGGAGGTTGGATTTAAACCCACGTCCTCAGCTTTTACGGCTGATGCCTAAACCACTCTGCCACTCCAGTAATGAAGCTACCAACTAACAAAAAAAAACATGTGCATCATTTCTCTTTCTGACTTAAGATTTCGAAGATTTTCTATCGAGAAATCCACTGTGACGAGGCTAATCCACAATAAAATAAACCTAAACCTTCCTATGATTCCTACAAATTCGACGTAAAGTCAAAACTCCGCTTTCTATATCGCCCGTAATGACCTTATTTAGACGAAACCTCAGACAAGTCCCAGCAAAGCGAAAAAGTTTTGCTCTATCTAAGATAGTCATTAGGTTGGTTCGTAATGCCTCCTCGCGAGCTCTCCAATCTCTCTGTAATGACGTTCCTACACTTAGGTAATGTGCGGGCGTTCTTTGGCGTACGTTTACAAGCACTTGATTTCAAAATTTGCTGCGTAAGCAAAGTTGTCAGGTAAAGAAAGTGTAAAATTTAAAATTGTTCCAAAATTTATGCTTCAAAAAATTTGTTGTACGATAGATTTCAGCAGACCAATAAAGAAAAAAAATGCGATAAAGTACACAGTAGATTTCTGGAAATATCTAATCTTTTTTAATTACTTTCAAGCAAGACCCTCAAGCAAATAAGTAAAATTCCAGCTAAAACTAATAATGTTGTCCTAAATGACATCAAGGTTAAATTTCATATAATATAGCATGTTTGTCGATATTATTTAATCAACATAGTCCCCTTAAATTTCAGCCAGAATATTCAAAATCTAAGCTGCTTTTTCTATTTAATATCAGTCATTTTGTAGAATTTGTAGAAGGTACGAGTATATGTGGGCAGAGCCGAACGATCCACGTAAGAGGATTGCCTCTCTATAAGGATATTGCAAGAAATTCACTGTAATTTCGTTTTTTTTCTCACGAACACAAATCTGAATAGATCTTGGTAACTTTAGGATTCAGCCGCGGTTTATGGCTCACGAGTGTGATGTGCTTATCCATGATGGTGGAGAAAATTGCTTATTTGAATCTAGTCAACTAGTTCCTGTGAGATATCGTGCGCCATTTTGGATTACGACTATTTTCGCACTTGTAGGTGAGAGCGTCCGTAATGATCTGTAATAAATTCCTTCGGATCTAGCTCCAGGACACAAATATAGGTACACAATACGAGTTTGCTTTGTTTGGGTTTTAATATTTTAATAATTGTATCTATAGATGTAACAACAGGATGGAATGGAAAACGAGAGGGGAAGCGTTTACCCAGAAGTGGGACATACAATATCAGGCTATTGAAAAAAAATTAATTGCATTGTATACATATTGAATTCATTTCGTTTTAAACATTAATTCTGTGTAAATAAAACGAACACACAGTTGCTATGTGATATTTTCTTTATAATATGGTGAACGATATCATCTTTTCTAGTTACCAACTCATCATAATTATATTACACAGACCCAAATGCGCATATTATGACTACAATGGGTTAACTGTAAAGACAGTCGCTAATAGCGACTGCATGAATTATTTTCTAGATATATTAAGTCACTCATATTTGGCTTTTTTTTTTTTTTTTATACCACGTCGGTGGCAAACAAGCATACGGCCCGCCTGATGGAAAGCAGTCACCGTAGCCTATGGGCGCTTGCAACCCCAGGGGTGTCACATGCGCGTTGCCGACCCAATAAGAACTTGTACACTCCTCTTTTGAAGAACCCCATACTGTAGTCCAACGGGAAAACCTCGGCAGGGAGCTCATTCCACAGACGGACCGTCCGCGGGAGGAAGTTCCTCTGAAACCGCACGGTGCGCGACCATTTAGGTTGCAAGGTGTGAGGATGAGCGCCCAGTCGGTGGCGAGCGGTGCGATGATGAAAAGTGGACGTTGGCATCATGTCGAACAGTTCTTCAGAGCACAACCCATTGTACAGACGATAGAACACACATAAGGAGGCGAAGTCTCTCCTTAGACTTAAGGGTTCAATACCGCCTGTGAGTCTGGGATCGTCGACTATTCGGACAGCTCGTCTCTGAACCGAGTCAAAGGGTGCAAGCTGGTATACAGGTGCTCCTGCCCAGAGGTGACAGCAATACTCCATATGGGGTCTGACTTGCGACTTATATAACAGAAGTCTTTGCCCCGGAGTAAAGTATCCCCTCGCTTTATTGAGCACCCCGAGCTTTTTGGATGCCAGCGTAGCTTTTCCCTCTAGGTGACAGGTGGACGTCGTTGGAAATGTCGACTCCGAGGATCCCAATACTCCCTGACATGGTAAGAGCTGTGTCTTGGAACTTTGGAGCCACAGTAAATGGGGTTTTTTTAGCGGTAAACGCGCAAACTTGTGTCTTTGTGGGGTTGAACCTGACTAGGTTATCCCGACCCCATAACGAGACTCTAGATAAAGTGTTCTCGATGTCAGACACAAGTTTTCCGCGACTTTCCAGTACCACAGAGCGAGGGATATTAGCACGGCCTGTGTAAAAAATATCCCCAGTACTGTCATCCGCATAGCAATGGAGGTCGCCGATAGACAACATGTCATTGATATGCAGAAGGAACAGCGTTGGGGATAGCACAGAGCCTTGCGGGACGCCAGCGTCTATGTCCATGCTATCAGAGCAGCTACCGTCTACTACGGCACGAATGCGTCTGCCGGACAAAAAGCTAGCAATCCATCTGCATAATCCCTCGGGCAGTCCATAAGATGGCAACTTCGACAAAAGGCCCCTATGCCAGACCCGATCGAACGCCTTCGCTATAATTATCTAGGCTGACTGCCAAAGCCTCGCCTTGACTCTCAATGGCTGATGCCCAGCGGTGGGATCTATATCGGGTGGCATAATGTTTTTATTTCGAAAAATTTGTCGCATAACAACTTTACGCCGAAAAATGAATGGCATAAATATTGTTGCGCATATTTTTGTTATGCCGAAATTGTTAATCCTAACTTGGTTGTCCCTAAATATTGTTTGCCCTAATGATTTTCGTGTCTAATGTATATGTATCGAAAAATTATTGTGCATAATGGTGATGTTCCTACTATTTAATGTACTAAAAGTGATTAACTACCTTTAATTAACTTTAAAAATATTTTTTTATTCCTTCTACTTAACTATTACTAAATAATTCGCCCTGTTGTCCAAAGAATTTAAGTGAGCAATTTTGACCTGGGAACCGGTCGACGAAGCCCCGCTGCGCGGGGCTCCTATTTCCGTTCTAAGGGATAAAAGGTACCTAACGAACATATCCAGGTTAAGGTAGGGGAGGTTCAGGTTATTTCTTTTTTTAATGCGGGGGGCTTCGCCCCCCGAGCCCCCCTGGTGGGGGGCTACGCCCCCCCGTCCCCCCTTTTTTGTATTGTTAGTATGAGGATGTGTAAACAATTGATTAAAAATACTTAAGTATTTAAAAACTACGCCATTCACTCCGTCCTAGCTTCGAAACCTTACCAATCCACGTCGGTTTTATCCTGGTTTATTACTTGAACATTTTTTTAACCATTCACCCTGTTGTTCAAATGTTTTACATGTTGTTATTAAAATGCTTTTTTTAATGAAATTTCGGACATTATAAAAGTAGGCGCAGTGAAAATTGACAGTTCGAGTAGTAGGGACAACAATATTTATTACAATGAACATTAGGATTATTATGCTTTAGGTCATTTGACGTTCGAGTAATCAATATTAGTATAAATATGGTGTAGGTATTTTAAACGTGTATGCGCAAAATTAAGTAGGCTAAACAAGTAGTATGCCATGTAACATTATGCCAAACATTCTCGGCCAAAAAATTTTAGGACAATCGATGTTATGCGACACGACAGGCACCCCCAGCGGTGAGTGAGGTACATTAGAAGATCACCGGTAGAGCGACCGTGGCGAAAGCCATACTGGCGGTCGCTTATAAGATCGTGTTCTTCTAGGTAACCAAGGAGCTTAGCGTTAACTATACGCTCCATGACCTTAGAGAGAAGGGAGGTGATAGCGATAGGCCTATAATTCGATGGATCCGATCTGTCACCCTTTTTTGGAACAGGGTGCACAAGGGCCGTCTTCCACGAAGATGGAACTTCCCGTTTGATACTGGAAAGAGCGAAGAGACGCGTTAACACAGGACACAACTCAGGAGCACAACGTTTAAGCACCACTGCAGGTATGCCGTCTGGCCCGCTCGACTTGTGAACGTTTAACGACAGCAACTCCCGCCGAACATCTTTCTGGGAGATGCGAATTTCTGGCATGGAGTGTGCGCACCGCGGGATGGTAGGCGGTATAATGCTGCCGTCATCGCTCACAGTCGAGTTCGAGGCAAAAAGAGCACCTAGAAGATCGGCTTTCTCTTTTGCACTATGGACCAGATTACCGTCAGCATTTCGCAGTGGTGGCAGGGACGACCGACAAAAGTTTCCCTCGGCAGCTTTGGCAAGTGACCAGAAGGCCCTACTCCCGGAAGGGTGGCCTGCAAGCTTCTCGCCAAATCTGCCGACAAAATCAAATTTTGCTCTGGCAACAGCTCTTTTGCAGGACCTCGAGGCAGCATTCAGTCTGCGTTTCGCATCAGAGACGTTCGGATCCTTATCAGTTACGGCCTTGGTCCAAGCCCTGTAAGCAGCCTGCTTTTGAACCGCAGCTTCTTTACAGGGCCGGTTAAACCAAGGTCGCTTCTTTGCTCCTGTAGCGATTAGTGAGTTGGGAATGAAACAGTCCATTCCCAGCTGTATCGTCTCGGCGACATTAGTCGCACAGGAGTCAGGATCATCCGATGCGAAACAGAGCTGCCTCCAAGGGTACGAAGCGTAGAATTCACGCAATCCGTCCCAATCTGCTGACCCGTACTGCCAAACGCGACGAGTAGTAGTAGGTCGCGGTGGTTCTCGCTGCGCGCAAGGTGAATTTGTCCGGATAAGGCAGTGATCGGACGAGCCGAGAGGTGCATTTACTGCGATGGTGTATCCGTCCGGATGCGTGGTCAACAGAAAGTCAAGCAAGGAGCTCGTATGGTCCTCGATATCTGGTATTCTCGTGGGAGAACGTACCAGTTGTGAGAGCCCATAGGCCAGAGAAAATTCGTGAGCAGACCTTCCCGCAAAGTCGGTGGACCGGGAGCCCAGCCACTCAACGTGGTGGGCATTAAAGTCCCCCAAAATCACCAGCTCCGCGGATGGGTACTGCTCAAGCACTCTGTCGGATGTCGACTGTATGTGCTCGAAGAGTCGGGTTGTCTCTGTGTTGCCACTGTGAGACCTGTAAAGGCACGCGTAGACTCTGGTGTGGCCGCCGTAGTCCACACGCACCCACAAAACTGACAGGTCCCTGTCTTCAAAGGCAAGAAGACGACGACAGCATACATCCTGCCGGGCGTACATACATACACCGGCGTGTCTCACGAACTTATGTTCGAGTGTATAGCCGGGGTACAACAGGTACGATGGCTTTGCGAAATGTTAAAATACTCCATTCATTTATTGATGATGGGGAGCAGCGTCATCATATTAGTAGATTCATTACTGCGATCACCAACCCACTTGTTATGAATTTTATTATGGGCTTTACTTCCTAATAAGTCCATACGCATTAGCACTGGACTGTAATAGACCGATGAGAATGATAATATTAACAAATCATTTCTTTACAAGCTGCTGAGATTTTTATCTTCACTCTCTTAATGACTTAGTGGAGGGACCTAAAACAATTTTAATAAAATATTTATTATCGTGTCTATTCTCATCCGAATTTCGGTTTCTCGCCTTCGAACATCGAAATAAAAGTGCACTGCCGCAAGCTATGAAACTGTACACTAAATAATAAACTCCCGCTTCAGACCATAACAACAAACCGTGATGTTTAAAAACTGCAACAACTGCCGTGTAATGCCGCTCAGTTTAATAAAACTCGAGTTTCACAAGTTATAGTTGACAGGTAGTTAAGGCTAGTCGGCTACTGTCGTTCACTTTTCAAAGCCTTTCTGACTTAGTTCTTCCTGATAATTTCTGTGCCGGAAATTAAACGTTGCGGCGCAAGGGAAACGGAAAACTTTAAATGAAAAGTGTTAACTTTTAGCTCCCTGTATATTCCTTGACGAATTTCTTTACCGCGATTATCTTGTAATCTAACGCTTTTCACCCTTTTAGCAACTTTTGCCAAAGGAACTTAATGGGGTTGTCGCTTTTGAGGCATTATTACCGCCGGTAAATACTTCAGTATTGTCCAGTAGCAGACATTTATTTCGTTTATTTCAAATTACCTTTTAAGGTTGGTACAAAGAGGATAACACAACCAGCTAAATCGTATTATTTTGCATGTACCTACAATTTATATAAACAACTCAAATAAAATTGTATTCAGGTATGTTTGTGTTTTTTTTTAATGTTGAACAACATCAAGCTATCCAAGTACAGACATGCCCAATATTATTAAACTCTCGTGTTTTTTGTTATTGATCGAAGTTATAAATCATATTTCTGATTACAAATCAAAAATCACTATGTGTATGCGAATGGAATTTTTACTTTAAAGCAGTTTTCATTACTTGAATTTCTAATAAAAACCTTTCCAGACTAATGTTACATTACTTCGTAGTGATTCAATTTTCAATTAAAAGTTTATTTGTAATGTAAAATGGGGTGCTCGATACTCAATATAATTATATTATGTAGTGGTTTATCAGAATCCGTTATTGTTTTATAATGTCTAGCAACTTTTGATAAATTGCACTTGAATTTCGGACTTTTGTGTTTTTCTTTGTTTAGATTATTTACTTATAAAATAATTATAACAACCGTCAAATATGTTCGTATGGTATTGAAATTCGTTACCAAACGTTTATAACTGCTATAATTTTCATTGCCTCATTGTCTATGCTATTTCAGAATACTATGAACCTTTATTTGTTGAGATTAAAAGGATTCCCACACAGCAATATATGAACAGGACATAAACCAAACACTATTTTGTAAAGCTAAAGCCGCGTTTATACGAGAGCTGAGTAATTGCTACCGTCACAAGTCCGTACAATAAACTTGCCACGGAACACTGCACACAATAAAATCCCGTTTTACGTCTTTGATTGGCTGCGGCTCAGGTTTCCTTATGACCGCTCATATTATGCTAGGCCTTAAGGGGAAATGGGAGCTGGAAGCATTTATACCTAACTGAATAGACTATTGCTGTCTCTTCGTCTAGGGTTCCGATACAACTAAGAAAGGGACAAATGGAACTTGGCCTGATAATACCTAAGTAAAATTGGAGAAAACATGGTTTAGTAGTACCCCGTTTCTTTCTCCAAAACTAGACCGATCATAAATTATATTTTTATTTTAAAATATATTTTAGAAAGAATAAGTCCAGGTCGACACTTTTTACCATTTTTGAATATACTTTACTACTACTTATACGGAATTTTTTTACGAGCCTGAAAAAATAGCCAGGTTTTATATTGGTGTTCAGACAATGCATTTTTTGCCATTTTCGTATTTTTTAAATGCTTTTAGTGAAATATACGGACACGATCGTAACAGAGGATTTGATTTGATAAAAATACTGAAATATTAGTATTTACGGTGAAAATAAGCGAAGTTGTTTAAAAATATAATAAAACTGTAAAACTCACGTGTATTTAGTCACTCCGCGCGACATGATTCGAGAGCCTAGGTCTCCATTATCGCGAGGCGAGAAAGCGGGGTCATATTTATAGCTATTATGTCTCACGAAAGTATAAATTGAATACGTATTTCGTGTTATTACTGCAAATACCAGCTATGTGCATGCATTATGTTATTCAAAGTCAAAGTCAAACTATTCTTTATTCAAGTAAGCTTATTAATAAGCACTTTCGAATCGTCTGACATTATCAAGAGGGAGAAAAAAATCTACTACTGGTTCGCCTACGCCGTTCCTGAGAAGAACCAGTGAGAAACTCAGGTGGACTTATTTTTTCAAAACAGTATAATAATACATCTTATTAAAAAAACATGCAAAGAATGTATTACAATAAATAAAAAGATTATTATAGACATTTTTATAAAAGAGAGAAATAAATAAAGGATGATAATAATTTAAACATTAAACAAAAATAATTATTATTGTACAAGTTCACAATATTATTAAGTATCTATATCTATACTACTAGAGATGTAAAGGTCCTCTAGTTGTCAGAATACAGAGAAATTAAGATTTAGAGATGTAAAGGGTCTCTAATCGTCATGATTTTAACAATAATAATAAAATATAAAATTAACAATTTAGTAACAATCACAAAGCAACTATTCTTATTATATAAAAGACAACAGCCAATACCTATTTAAGCATGACATCACAGTAAAATAAACTCAAATATTAAATTAAACTAGAGATGTATACTCTCTAATGTCAATAATACATTTTGGATATGTATTCTAAAATGAATTTAATTATCATGATAATTAAAACCTGATTTGTGCAGATAACAGGAATTTGCAGTAATAGACCGATATGTGGTAAAGGGCAGCTCCCATTTCCTCTTAAACTCTAGCAACTCGTGCATTTTACACATACCAGGACCACCCTTTGTGTACGAACATAGGTTTTAACACAGCGCGTTTAATCTTGTCTGATTATAATGGTAAACATGACATGAGATTATTATTTAAAATTGCCCAGGTGCTATCAATTAGAAAAATGTGCATGTGTTCTTGCTATTATATATTAAGTGCTTGTAAGGTACAGTCAAGTGCACTAATATATAAACACATTTGTAAGGGGTCAGTATGGAGAAGTGTAAATATATTAATGCCCTTGACTGTACCTTTCCCTGTGCTCAAATTTTGGAATAAAAAATACTTTAGTTAGCTAAAACCGGCCTAGTCATGATGCCATTCCGCGATCGTAGTTATACGATGACTTTTCGTTCGAATCTGTCATTCTCATACATTTATTACTTATCGCTTATCGTATACGATTGCAGGATAGCACCTTGGCTAGGCCTGCTAATGTTAAATAAAATAAACTTTACTTAAACACGTTACATAGATTTATTTTTTTCAATAACATAAACTTTGTTCTTTATCTCTGTGAATTCAAATTGTTGTATACATACATACATCATCAGCCTATGATAGTCCACTGCTGGACGTAGGCCTCTCCTATTAACTATACGTATAGAAGCATTAGAAGGTAAATTCCCATAATCGCCACGATGGAGGACAAGCGGATTGGCGATCGTAGTAGGGCATTTTCGCGAGAAGAGATACAAAAACTTATTTTTCTGAAACAGGTAAATTTTATGTTTTTCCTGCTCAGAATCACGAGCTCTTTCGATCCTACTAGAAGAAATAAAGTGTCCCAACTTTTTGTTTCTATTACGTAACCGTTTTTCAAACACTTAGTACAACGGTTACAAAGTGGAAAGCATGTAAAATGTATGAAAAATGTGGGACCATTTTTTTCTTGTACTTTTTTTCTCCTAAATTGAAAGAACTCGTTATTCTGAGTAGGAAAAACATTAAGTAAATTTACCTACCTTAAAAAAAAATATTTTTGGATCTCTTCTCGCGAAAATGCCCAGTAATGTGTCCAGTATGATGAAGCTGCTGCCCATCATCAATCTTGTATCAAATAATGGTTAGTGACACTTCAATCCTTTAGTCGACTCTTAGGACACCCGCAGGAGGAGTTGGGGTGGTGACAAATGTATGATTGCCGTCACCACACGACCTACGTGTAACGTGTACGTGTCGTCTAATTATTGTATGAATACATGTAAATGCTCAAAACGTAACATAAATTTACTTAAAAAAATTGCAGCTACATATTAAATAATATATTTTAATAGTAATTCACCATTTTTGTAACATGCTTCTTTATAGTTAGTTATAAAAGAAAAGCAATCATTTCGATCTGAATTATTCATTAAAATTCGTCTCACCGCGAGCAGTCGAAAACATAACAAATGATCTCAAATATTTTAGGATAATTTTGAACCTTCTTTAGTGATTACGTTATTATCGATTTGGCAAGCTTAATTTAGTCATAATTAGATCATGCCTCACTTGTGGCGTGCTGCGAGCTTTATTATTTTTTAATCGAAGCCTGATTTAACTAAGACTCGAGATTATTCTTCAGTAAATAATGATTTCTCTAAATTTATTATTTGTATTTTTTATATGCAAATTAAACTGCTTGATCTATCCAAGTCTGGTAAAATTCTTCAATCCTAGTTTCATACCTACTAGTATAAAACTAGATGAATAGGTATGCGATGCATTTAACTATCTATTTAATTTACCAAATCAAACAGTTATTTTATTCCTAAACCAGATAAAATTTGTAGAATGTAGATATAGTACTTAGATATTGTGTAATTTAACAGATATTTTAGTCTGTAGAACAAATACTTTAACTTTCTAAACTCCAAAAAATAGCCATGTTTTAATATGTACAAATATTACGTTTATTAAAAAAAAACCTTCACATGAATAAGTGCAAAAATTTCGTTTTCATTACAAATCCTCATCAGAGTGCTTAAAATACTTTAAAATAATATATATATATATACATATATATATATATAATAATATACATTATTTAGTACAAATTATTAAGATACTACCTTTTATTGAATCTCGTATTGGCAAAAACAGGCCGAAATATAAAAAAAAATATCATTACGGTTAGCGTTACAATAAATTAGAATGTGTTACATAAATAATCAACATGCTTCACCAGAATAAGTACCATATAAATCGGATAATTTATCGGCAATAAACTTGCCCCAAATGTGTCAATTTATTTCAAATTTTCATCAGAAACTGTCTGATTACCATCTCAATTCGGGTGTGCTTTGCTACATAACGTTTATCGCGCGTATAAAACACGTAAAAAATATTGTACCATAAATTCGTGGCGCATTTATTCCACGATCCATTCTAATTCAGTACTTATATCGATGAAGCCCAGCTCCTTTTCTAACTAAGGAAGTGTGAGTGAGATAGAAAAAAAGAAAACAACTGTGAAATTGTTTTATTCTGGTTACGAATTATTCCTTTCGGTGTAGAAAAGGCGTATGTATGTTGGAACTATCAAGTAGATAAGCTGATTCTGTATTATGAGTCAGAATTGGTGGGGGAATGTTTTGGTTTGCCGGTGCCGGATGACACTGCTGGTCTGTGATTAATTGTAGCTACGATTGAAGCCGTCGAACCCCCCACTGGCAGGCGAAATGGAATATTGTGTGGCGGCAACTGTATAGCCGAATAAGGCCTTTCAATAACGGAAACTAATTTATGTACTTATTATGCGTTGCGTCAGATATAACATCAATTAGTTAAGTAGATGGTGCAACCGAATCTAAGAACTCTAATTTGCAAGCGCCACGTGAATTTCAAACATTTGAATTTTTTGTTTTCATGTTTTATATCGCAATGAGATTGGATGTAACAGTTTCGTTTTAGAACTTAATTTAAGATGCCACTGTAATGAAGGTACTAAATCGGTTGCGTCTAACTGACATGTAGGTGGGTTTCTAGTTTTGATTTCCACTTCTTCTTCTTCTATCTAAGAGCCTGGCTCTTGTCGGTGGAGTAAACGCCATTCCATTCGTTGTTCTGCTAATGTTTTGAGATCCTGGTACGACACTACATTGATTTCCACAGGCAAGCTAATACCCTGCTGCTATTTAAAATAGATTAACGATAATTATAATAACAATCGTGTGCTCAGTAATAATTGTAATTTGATAGAACAACTCAATAAATAACTCGGATTTCCCGCTACAAACAATATTGGCTGTCGGTCGTTCAAACAAAACAACCACAACGATTCGCGCTTTTAAAATTAATATTAAGAGTTAACATCTCTTTACTGCGCCGGTCCTCTGTTCTTAGCCAATAAAAATATTACATGCCTCCAAAACATCCCGTATCGCTGCCTCTTATATTGTTTATGATACAGGTGGGTATAAATTAGTTCATTTTAACAGAACCCACTCTTCAGGGGTCCTCACAGAACAGGTTCAATCGGTTAATTTGTTTCATGTTTTTTTAACCTTTTTATTGTGCACGAAATGAGTCTGAGAGTCCTTGACTCAACGAGGTGTAACTAAATGGTCGAATTTGTAACGAATTTCATTGATCGACCGATGGTCGTGATCACTGATCACCTGCCAGTTATCAACTCAATCTATAATCAAGTAATTGACGCTTTTTATGGTCCTAAAATACGTTTCTACGAATCGCGATGATTTTTATGGCCACAACTCTATTTTTTATGCGGAAATTTGTATTTAAATATTCTGTGATTCATTCGTTTATGGATTCAGTGATAATATCGGTTACTTCGCTACTAATTTGCTTAGATGAACTAAAATAGTTCTGCATAATTATTGTAACTTAAATACAGATAATTTGCATAAGAATACAATTAGTATTTTTTTTACATAACACAATCAACAAATCTTAAATATTCGTATAAACACGAGTATGAATATTCTATAAGTATATCGTGCCGCTGCGTTAGTAGTTAGAATTAGCATATGATTAGTGCAACTTAACTTAACTATATTAATAAAAGAGGGATGGATAATGGATAATCTATGTCTCCGCGAGGGTAACATCCGGAAATTATTATAGTACTCATGAACTGTAGGCACATACATTTTTGTTGAGTACTTACGATTAATAGTCTTAAGTACGAATTAGAACCTTTTATTTTCGTATGGAAATTGTCTACATGGCCAAAAATTAAGTGCATTCCTATAGCCAGTGAAGTTTTGGGACGCAAAAAAGCTCCCTAGGGTTTTTATGTTGGGAATTATTTCAAGTTTCAGAAGTAAACCACCACATGTAGTAAAATAGTAGGTATTTAATAGTAGGACCTAGTACTAAGTATTTTATGTAGTTTCAAAATTTTGACAAACATTTTAGAACTTCCAATAACCTCCTATCAGGCCTATTCTGAGATTTCTGAGTCCCAAAACATCACTGGCAACGGTAATGCACTTATTTTGGCTAACCTGTATGTTATCATTATAACTCTCCTTACTCATAATAAATTATTTTTTTAATATTTATCTTGGACAAAGCTCAAACTTCTATAACAACATACAGCCGTTATTCAAGTGACCGTGTTTTGTGTTGAGTTATCAAATAATCGACCTTATTGATGTATGGGCTACCGTCGATGATTTATAGTGGCTTCCGTGTAGAACATCATTCCTCTGCGATGATTTTCAATCACATCCGACGCTTCGTTAGCGTGTATCTTAGATCATGGTCATGGAACTAGGAAATAATGAATTTGAGGAGGCATTATGAGCTGAGGATTTTGAGCAATTGAGACCAGTTGCACTAATGATTAGTAGAGGGGGAATGAGAAGTCAAAGGGAATATGTTGAGGAATACCTCAACAGATTAAAAGATACTTCCTACGTAGCAAAGTTTTTTTACGTAGGAAGTATTTTAAGAATTATGTAACAGTGACAGAAGGTTTGGTCCAATCCACCCATAATCCGTTTTTGTTTAAGGCTCGGGTAAAACCTATGAGTTCTAACTTAAGTTACAGGGAAGAACTAGGTACCTATGCTAAGGAATGACAGTTTTATCACTATCACATTCCTTAGTATAGTTCCGTCCCTACAACTTACGTAAGAAAAAAGAATATTTTAGCGAAGCTATTATGTTAGTCGGGTTATTAATGCCCTCTTTTAACACGTTCATAACGGTAAAGAATTTTGATGAACTTCCCTGGGTAGGTACAACTACAACATGGACATAAGTACGTTTGTTTTATTTCTAGCCTATATTGGTGTCCCACTGCTGGGCAAAAGCCTCTCCCCTGGATCTCCATGAATCCCGATTTTGTGCTTCCTCCTTCCAGTTGTCGAGGAACGAGTCCATATAATCCCGCCATCTCTGTATGGGTCTGCCACGTCCGCGTCGCTGTACCGGCACCTACTTTGAGGCTATGCTTTGTAGCTCATCTATCAGGATGCATGCGATAGACTTGGACAGCCCAGTCCCACTTGAGCCTAGCGGTTTTTTTGCCGACGTCAACAATGCGCGTTTTGGAGCACAGTGAGGTGTTCCGGATGGGGTCAGTCCTTTTAACACCTAGAATGCTATTCAAATTAAAAGGGAAATAAATGGAACACGGCTGAGTATTGGGATTCCAAATCATCATAAGGAAATTGTCTTGTCCATTTTTACGATCATCTCTTTCAAGATCAACAAGTAGTAGTGTCACGGGACACATGTAAATAAATTGTTAGACCATTCCCGTTGCGGGCGAGTCGATCTATCAGTAATTCACGATACATTATCAATCATCACTGCATGATTGATGGAATATGTATTTGTTCGGTAGCCAGATATAGCTTGTTTTTTACTTAATTAAGACTTCCACATAAGTCAACTGACTTCTATCGAAACATGTAGTTATACACATGTGTCGGATTTCTGATTTTATCTGTTTATCTATCGGAGCAGGTTTTAAGATCGCGCTAGGGAATGTCGTTCAATCTGTTCGTTTATATTTGATAATAACAAACTTGGTAGGTATGCGATGTTATCGCGTTTCCGAATAAAATAAATAAAAGTTATAATTCGTTCGGACAATTTAACTACTACATTTTATTAACGTCCTGTCGCCAGTGGCGACGGTTTCGTGCCTACGTATTCCCATGTATGCGAGCTTTATTTTAAATGTATATTTTAAAATGGTGATTTGAAGGGTTATGTTATGTTACAACGTTTTTATCATCGTCTACGAGTATAGCTTAGTTTCTGGGCTTGTTTCTGCTAGTTACGGTCGCTCGCTTGCTTATAAGCTAAACTATACAAGAGTTGCAATATTTTTAACCCTTGACCTCCGGATTGAAATTCGTACAGTTTTCGGTTCGATATTCAACGTTTTTATTGCTGTATTAAAACGTACTTAGGTATTATTAATTTAATGAGGGCAAACATCAAAAAAGTAGTAAATAGTTATTTATGTGGCTGAGAGGCATACACACGCGTGTGGTTTTATGAAACGATCCGCGGGTGAGTATCATAATAGCATCGCACGAGAGTCATAATGCCTAGCACAGTCACGCACATATCTAGACTGCAAAAAATCTATATGACACCTGTTTCACTTATTAAAAAAGTGCGTAATATTGTATGAATTATATCGGTAGTCATCGTATTGTGTCAGCCTCCTATTTGACAGATTATAATACTGAAGTATATAAACAGTATTATATTTGGTACTAGATTTAGAACCTGTCTCTGTACAAAATACTTATTTAGAATATTACAAACTAACCCCTCAATGCTACAATGCTAAAATCTGTGTTACCCTATATTTAAAGCTTCGCAAGTTTTTAAGTCAGATTCAGTCCATTATGATGATAATGCTAATGTTATGAAAAAATAACAACCTGTTCTAAGAGCGCTCTTACACCTGTAAGTTCTTACGTAAGTTATAGGTTGGAGCTACACTAAGGAATAAGAGGTGAATATCACTATCTCATTTCTTAGTATAGCCCCGTCCCTAGAACTTACGTAAGAACTTACAGGTGTACGGCTGGCCTAACACTAAAAGCCTGTCACAGAAAAAAGGAGGAACCAGCTATACCCTTAAATTTGTAACAGGTATCACTCCCATATTAACTTTTTACATCGTTTTAATGACATGGCTATTTTCGTCGGGCCTTCAATACGAAATGACAAACACTCGTCACGGTATCGCTCAGCTCGTCTTGGGTTGGACAAAAGGGTCGAATCGAATCGAAATGTCAGCCTTTGTGAAAGTGCTAACTATTTATATTTGAATCCGAACATTCCAGATGCTTATTCTGACACCGATTTCGTGAAAATAACAGTTTGGGATCTTCCATCTAACTTGCAATGAGATGTTTTGTACAGTAAAATTTAGGACACTAGCCACTTCGATCTGTATTAGCATCATTTTGACATATTAAGACTTCTCTTACTCCCTAGTTATAATTTTGACTTGGCTCTAGAGAGGAACAATTGTTTCAGTTTTCCTACCTACTATATTCAATAACGTCAAACACAACATTAGGTATCTACGTCAAATATAACACCAGCCCTACGAACAAATAAAACATGGAAGCCGCACGCCATACTAACTAAATTTTCTTTCAAAAACGGTCCTGAATTTTAGTTGACAAGTGTCACCCCCCCTCTTCAATGCATCACCGTAATGAATTTCAATATCAACCTATAAAAACTTTAAGCGCGATTTAAAAATAGTTGTGACTGGTACATTTGTCAAAGATGTTGTGCCGAAATATGCGCGGTGCTAAGAAAAGTGCTATGTCCCGCCCATCATGGCACAATTGAACAATTGTTTTTGGGGGCATTTTTGAGCTGGCATTAGACGTCCATGTTATATATGGTCGCAGCACCAGCGCAAGTTTCGATTTTTTCTTATATATATTTTATAAAAAGCGGAAAGCAATATTATGTCCAATAGATACTTCATAAGTGAAAAATACGTAGGTACAAATTTAAATAAATTAAATTAATTAGTATGATATAATTACTTGTTATATAATTACAAAATCAAAGTGGAGCATGGTCAGTTGAGTATTTTATAATAATTACCAATATAAAATTAATGGTAAATCTTGTTTATTTCATTAGTTTCATATCCTATAATTCAATCTCACTAATAATTGTTCAGTTGAGCGTTTAAGTGTAATAACGGTATTGAAATTTATGCTGATATGAATATTCAGCTACATTTATTTGAAATTCAGCACATTTAATTATGGTGGAATGAGTAGGTTTAGTAAATATTATGAAAGCACTCCATAAAATAATTATTCTTGCCAAGAACCCACGTCAAATTTATGAAAATGTAACAAAGGGTAAAGTTGTGATATCGCAAGTATTTATTTTCTTTAGAAGTTTTGCTTTTATAGACTATAATGTACTGAGAAGCGATTTTCAAGGAAACTCTACTGAATTTTAGTTAGACATTGAATATAACACTGGTTTTTTTTAAACATAGATTAATTTTGATGCAGGTAGGTTAAGATGCTCTTCGTCACTTTATAAATGTAAGCAAATATGACTGACTTTCCTTAGCATTTGACGTCCTTGACATATATATCGTGAAACACATTCGCAGACTTAATATCTTTACGTTAATACAAATAAATACCCGAAAAGTGCTCGAGTGGAGACCACGGCTAGGCAAACGTAGCGTAGGACGTCCACCCACAAGATGGACAGACGACCTCATGAAGGTCGCTGGGACACGCTGGATGCAGGTTGCATCTAACCGGTACATGTGGAGGTCCAGAGGGGAGGCCTATGTTCAGCAGTAGACGTCTTATGGCCAAGATGATGATGATGATGATAATAAATATCAATAATTTTACCTAAAAATATCTGCGAAATCAAGGTCTAAGGTTTTAAGATACCTAGTGATAAAATCAAGATTGTGTTCTAAAAGTGCCCGATTATAAAAAGTTTCATTAGTGAGACTTAAAACGGGCTGTTTACTATTTAAATTTTTATTATTGAGCGCCGGATATTTCGGCCCTGTTGCATGTTGTTAATGCCATTTTCACGGAGTACGGGAAACTAAATTACAGCGAGTTTTAGTTAAACAACTAAAACTAGAACACTTCGGACACTAATATTATTAAGGTACATTCAGACCAAACGAGCATTCGCTATTCTTTCAACGATACGAAATCAACGAATCACGTTTTGTGTAACGATCGAATTTCGTAGAGTAGGGGGTTAGAATAGCGAATACTCGTTTGGTATGCATGCACCTTTAGAGTCCAAAGTATTCTATCTCATGAATTATAATTATTATGCAGGCCCAATTATGACAAAAAATATTATAAAGCAAAAATCTGTAAGAAATGCAGCACTGAGTAAATAAATATAACTATTATATGACGTCTAAGTTAGGTATACATACATATACATTTATACAGTGTGTTAACATCTTGCGGGTTTTTACGAAAATAGATTGGTTATAAATATTATTAGCAATAGTTTTCAAGTATTAAAAGTAGATTTTTTTTTAAATTAGCGGGACAAAATTTAGGTCCTGGGATAAAACAGTCGCATAGTTTTCATCCCGTCAGAATGCATATTGCGGAATAGCTTTAACCGAATTCTACGTAGACCAACAACAGCTTGTCTACTATAAATGTAAGTGTATATTCTACATTAAAATATGCATTAGCCTTCAGGTGTGGAATAAGAATGTATTTTTCACCAAGTCGCTTATCGAAGCTCACAGCTGCCGCAATAACGTACTTGTTTTGCTTTGCTGAAGTTATGGTAATAGTGTTTATAACAAGTTTACCGTTTCAAGTAGTTGAACACGTTTTATAGCATGTATTTGCAAATTATAATAAAGTCAGTACATACTTGAAGGATGTTTATTACATTTCACTTGTTTTTATATCACGGTGAAAACATTAATAGTACCTACTCAAAATGGGCTTGTTTGTAAGTGTGCAAACTAACGCCCTTATTCATAAACGTCTGCTAACAGCAAGCCGCTAAGTATTGTTCGTCCCTTTCGGTCTTATCATACGTCTATAAGACCGAAAGGGAGGAACAAATACTTAGCTTGTTAAGTTAGGAGATGTTATGAATAAGGGGGTAAGTATGTAGACGCTTGCAATATACTTTATGGCACAGTGATGATCTTTTTAGATCCCTACGAAAAAATTGGGTTAGATATATGGCCATCCCAGTTGGCCAAAACAGCATATAATATTATTTCCATAAAACAATTATTTTCTCCCCTTTTGTTCAAACAGAATACAATACCGAATGTAGGACCGTTAGTGGGATATATTTTCCAATAATGTATTATCTAGATCGTCAGGCTAAAGAAGGAAATATCAGACAAAGTAAATCAACACAGAAACCGGAACAAAGCCCGCAGTTCAAACCAATGTCTATCCCTTGTCCTAGACAAAGGAACAAAAAGTTTAATACCTCCTGGACTTTATTTGCGGACGCCTCAGTTCTCTAATTACGGACAAGTAGCGTCAGCAAACACGGGTCTAATATAAGCGGTGTATGTGGCTCGCGGTCCGTCGGGGTCTGACCACCGCAAGTTACTCAAAACTAGACTTGAGTCCAGGAATTAAAGTACTATTGGGAATTAAATCAGAGGTTGGAACAAAATATGTATACTTATTTTTCTTAGTATTAGAAAGATGTGTGAACATAAGCATCGCACAGTTTTTTTTTTGACATCCTTGATATATATATGTATTATCGTTATCAGCCTCTGTAGCCTGCCTACGAAGCTGGAGGTTCCGGGTTCAAATCCCGGCGAGGGCATTCTTTGTGTATTTATTTATCAGAAATGTTTGTTCCTTGGTCGTGACTGTGTATGTATCTAAGTATCTATATGTATCTGTCTATTATATATATCGTCGTCTGGTACCCACACCACAAGCCTTAATTGAGCTTACAGTGGGACTAGGTTAATTTGTGTAAGATGTCCCAAGATATTTATTTACTTATTTATTTATTTATTTAATATTATTCTTTCCTATATTCAAAGATAATGATAAATAAAAAATGCAAATTCAACCGATTCTATACGATCAAAGAACATCCTTCAAACATATCCGATTTCAAAACTATCCAACTTTTAAACAAGCAGCAAAACTTTTCACTAAAAGATCCCATAATGTAACGAAAGGTTACCTCTTACACTAGCATATTACCGTGTTATCAATGTTCCTACCATAGATAACTAACACGTTACTTCAACTATATCGAGTGTGATTTTCTTTCTGTCTTTCCCTTTCATGCTGGCATATTGCTGAAAGAGAGAGGGATCAAATTAATGTGAGTTACACGCTCGATATAATCCTTTAGAGGGCACAGGTTGTCAAAACGACCATCTTGTAACACAATTTTTGAGTTTTTTTCGGTATGTAATTCAAGATTTTTTCGAATTTTGCCATTTAAAGAGTTAAACTCACGCCGCCAACTCATAGTAAGCAGACTAGTGCGATTTCTCGAATCATGAGGCCGGTAAACGAAGCTGGAAACTAGTTGAGTTTGCAGTTATTGCGGGCAGTGAATTAAAGTTTGTTTTCATGCGAGTTTGATAACCAATTTAACCTTTGATTATCATACAAATGGAGTGGGACGGGAAGCATTTACGCAAACGCAATGTATGTAGACTAGAATGTACGTAGGTACATAGATGGCGTTTTATTTCATTGTGTAAGTGTCCATAAATACTGAACTGATTACCTATTCCAATTTTTATTGTCAATTTTTTTTTGTTTTGTTTCCAATTTTTTGCATCTTTATATGCAACAGAAAATTGTCTGCTAGAGTTATTAAGAGCCTTACTGTTAATAGATTAAATGAATGGCGTATGTAACTCAAAGTAATGAAACATGTATATTGGGTATTTGCCAGATTCTTTTTCATATTCATATTCAAAACTACAATTTATATAGCATTGAGAGGTAGATTAAATCTAATTATTCTACAGAACCTTAACCTATATCTAAGATTGGCCCTTGTGGCATTGTACCGAGGTTGCTGGCGGCATTTCCTCACTGTATCGCAATACTGATACGTTGTGCGAGGAAGTCGACAGCTTTTCGGTCTTTAGTTACATCAACCTGATTTGCTAGATTATACTAATCTTGTAAAAATATGCTTTCCTATTTACAATTTACTTATACATATATTGTTTCCTTGCAGACACCGCATCTTATTTTTATTTTACCAACTCCGAAATCACAAAAAGTTAAGATTTTTTCTTGACATTCCACATTTTGTATGGGAAAGAGGTTCTTGCGTTTCGGGATTGCTTCAATACTGAAAGTTGCTCATTATAACTTATACAGAGTGACATCTGGGTCGTGGGGTAAGAGTGAACAGGGAAGTAGGGACAATCACGCTTAGCAACTTTGACTATGGAGACAATCAAGAAATCGCAAAAAAATCTCCTGTTAATTAAGCCTTATTTGATAGTTAAGTATCCTCCACCCTGTATATACGGTGTGTGGTTATTAGTGACTTAACCCTTAATTCGATACCGGGTAAAATACTAGACATCCAGAATACAAAAATCTACACAAGAAACCAAAACGCTGAAGCGAAAACTAAGCAGTGTAAGTGTATTGCATAATGATTATTATTCAGAAAAAAAATGTGTCTAGCCAACAGAAACGCTAGTTTGTCATAAATCGCCGCCAAGATACCCAATTGGGAAGGACACGTCGCCCGGCCTAACGTTAACAATTTTTTTTTTCGTAATTTTGTATGATAAGGTATTGTTTAATTTGCACATCTATTTAACTAAATACTTGAAGTACATATTTCTATTTAATTGAAACTTCTAACACAGTTCATCAATTAGTTTATACCTGGCAAAGTAGAATGTCTAGTATTTTTCCCGTTGGCAACTACGCCATGTTTTATGTTGTTGTTGCTATGTCCAGTATATTTCCCGTTGCCAATGATTCGGTGTTTTAACTATGTCCAGTATTTTTCTCGCTGCCAATGTTGCCGTGCTTCATCAACACATTATAATTTCGAGTAAAACCACTCAAATGAAATGAAAATGGGACACTTTTTATGTTATAACCAGTACTAAGTGACCTGCAATAAAATCTATATCATAATATCGCTATATGGCCATTTTTTTACTTACTACTCATAACGACGTACATAGGTACTAATAACGAAATAGATCTTCGCACTCAATGAGTTTTTGCTGCGCAATATATCAAAGAATTATTAATATATTTATATATTATTTTTAAGTAATGTATTTCTTATAAAGCTGTGTGATTTGAAGTCCAAAAAAAGTTTCCTAGATGCCGTAAACTCAGACGAGGAAGATGCTGCACAGCAGTACTGAAAACAGCATATTTTCAGTGACTCCCAGTATTGATTTTTGATTGAAGTGACTTAATTTTTTTTATTTAAGTCCAACAAACATGTAAACAAAAGTAAACCTGAAAAAAGTTTTGCTTCCCGTATGATAAGGACATCATTCGGACATTGCTGTTGATTATGATCCAAGTAAAGTAAGCCACTCTAAATGCATTGATTTTACTAAATTGTGAACCTAAATCGTAAAACCTGTGAACTACAAATGGAAAAAAGATGCACTGAAATCACAGGCTGACATAGAACCAAGTGAATTTATATTTACCATTTATAAAAACTTATATTTTTCTATGTCAGCCTTGAATTTCAGTGTCCCTTTTTTTTCATTTGTAGTCCACAGGTTCTAAGATATTACTACTTACTTATTGAAATTATAAGTTTTTTATTAAGGATTTTAACATAAAATATCTTGTTTCATATAATATATGTAAAAAAAAATTAAAATATAATAAACTAAATTAAGCGTACAATTGGCAATGGCAAAAATACTGGACGTTCAAGCCCAATACCTATTCACTGCATAGTTGGCAACGTGCAACATACTTGACATATGATTTCTGAAAAACTATCCATAAGTGATTTTTTTTATTAATTTTCTGTTATTTAAAATCATATAAATAGGCATAAAAACTATAGTTTTATGTATTTTTTCAAAAAAAGTGTCGTTGTCGATTTAAGGGTTAAGAATTACCCTGTATATTCGATTAAACGTTATCACGGACTAAGAGCATCTACACGCTTAATGATATTCGTAGTCTCACAGAAGCAAGGAAGTTTCCGCAAGGCCAGACATATTCAGCTACATGCAGCGCGTCATGTCCAAGCGATGTTCTCGTGGGTTAATATTAAGTTTCTTCGGTTAACTAACACGCCATTTTGATTACTTTGGCAAAGTTTCTAAGACGTGAGGTCCGTTGAGATTCTGCGTACATCGAATTTAGTTTAAGCACTGGACTGCTGGTACTAAAATGTTACATTCCCGTGTAATTTGTTCCCAACTTCGTCTTAGACACATCCGACTATAACATATGTGGACCGTAAGCATAACCACGGTTTTACAACTAAATATTCTGTATATTCCATCATCTAAGCTTTTAAGATTCTTAGTTATAAAAAGCACAACACCGCCTACTATACTACATTAACTTGGTACATTAGATATCTATACCGACATAAATTTCTATTCAGATAATGTAATGTTTATTATTTTATTATATCCTGTTTTTTTTTTTCAATTTGGTATTAACACGCTTAAGTAAATATCATTGTTGAAGTCATTAATTAGTTACACTTTGAGGTTACAAATATAAAATCAGTGTCCTCCACTATAAGACTAAAGTGAAATTTTAGTATGAGCAGAGCAGCAATAAAATATTAATGTAATTTTTATCACTCCATGTTAATCCATAAAGCTCGAAAAAGACTGAACAAATCTCGTCACCATAAATTGAATAAGTTAATTGATGATGAGTGTTATCAATATATCAGACAATTTCAAAATGAAGTTATCCCAATATAAATAATAATATGAGGAGATTATTAGCTAATTCGTGTATTGTATTTCTTTACCAAACGCAAAGATAGCAGCTGAAAGCAGCATAGTAGCTGAAGGCAATTTTATGGGTGTTCATGAATAAAAAACACTAAGATTATTTAAGGCATTGACTTCCACCGACGTACAAATGTGTCAATCTTCAAACAAAACGGTGGGGATAGGCAACGAGTTAAACCGAATAAAATAAAGATATAGGAATTTTAAGGAAATAGTCGAGATAATTTATTCGTTAAAATCAATTTCTTAATTATTGAAAGTCGTCCAGCTAACAACAAAAGAACAAACAATTTCCAATGCACAGTTGGGTAATCCACTTTCTGCAATGTTGACTTGTAACCACTTTCTGTTAATCCTCTTACGAGTATGTACCTTGACGAAATGTCTTTTGTAATTTTGTAATGGTAATTCAATCTTTGTCCGCCTTAACAGTATCTTATCTTAAGGGATAATCTCTTACGAAAGATTGGTTCCGTCTACATTATCTGTTTACCTTTTGTAATTTTAATGAGCAAGTATTTGTTCAGGAACATCGGATTTTGCAAATTAACTTTGGCAAGGCGGTTTGGTTGAAATGTGAGATAAAGGTGCATCGGCAGATACGAAGTTATTTAAGAAAACTATAATTCTGAATTCAAAATTGTTAGATGGCAAACCACGCACATTATTACATTATGTATTTACTGTGCGTAGTCCTAAACATATTTTTTCTAAATCTCACGTACAACATATCTATATGTAGGTACGAGTATATATTTATCAAAATGAATTGTAAAACACATTCCAGCTAATCGTTCCTATGATCTTTGATAATTACAAGTTATACTTTTCTAAATATTGTAATGTTTGCCATAATTTTAAATCGTGATTTGTCTAGATTTGTCTACATTATATTATATCTACAATATATCCTCCAAGTGAACCATTTACATACTTATGTTAGTTATTTAGCGAATGCGTTTAATGTTAAATATATTAAATTTACATTACGTGGATAGGTACTTTAAGTTGGTAAATATAGGGCATATTCCATACGTCGTAATTCAATTTTTCTTTACGAATGGAAAGAAAAAATTAAATTGTGCTTAAATTGATTCTATCTTTTGTAAGCTTTAAAAACAATTTGCGTCACTCTGATGAAATATAAAGAGTGAGCGATCACTCAAATTATTTTGTACGACGATTGTTTTACGAGCTGTCGAATTTAAATCTGTTATTTTATTCAAAGCTTCTTTTAGCGCTTAAATGAAAAGGCTTCGTTTATTTTTTTCTGCGAACAAGGCACGATAAATCGTTAAGTGAGTGAGAGAAATTCGATATACTGCGTTAAACAGGACCTGAGCCCCGCTGTGAGTAGTATAATTTGCCTGTACAGAGGCGGCCGTTGCACAATACCTTTACAATTTTCATATCTACTTATTGATATAACTATAATATGAACTTTATTTCTTATACAGTAAGGTACACTATGTTGGACGTTATCTGTTTTCAATACGACATTGTGAAAGAAAACCGCAATGGAACCATGCGGCGCGGGTTAGGGCCAGTGTGCACTAAATGAAATTCCATAGCCGACACCTAGGCGAAGGTAAAATTCAAATTAAAAAATGCCTTTGAACCTCTCATTCGTCTACAGAAATCGAATTGGATGTCGATGATGTTTTCTTTATATTTGAGCTAGACTATTCGTATTTACTTTAGCTTTGTGTTAGATATTTCTACTTAGCTTAACGATATTGAAAGCAAATACTATAAGTGATCACGCATAAATAAAACAATCAACGAAGTAACTTTTGTCACCTCATATGTATACTAGTAAGTAGAACACATATATTAAAAAAAATCTCCGAATACATTTAGCTCTACGATCTGATGCCTTTAGAAGCCCGGAATTTATTTGTAAATATCTAGGTACAATAGTATTATTTGACCTACCTATTAAACTTATTTCACCATAGATACTGGTAGAAATATAAAATATCTATAATAAATTGTCGTTACAAACATAGTTAAAAGTAAAGGATGAAATAAAACACATAACAACAATAACAAGTAAACAGTTTTTATTGTAATTATGATTTAATACCTCAACTCTTCACGTAGGGAATCTACATTCTACCTGCGGTACCTGAAAGCATATAGCTTTTTATATTATGAATAATGATAGTGACCGTAGCATCCGGCTCACCTATTTAACAGGCTATGGACGCCTGAAACTCATGACTGGCGCGATAGTTTCTCGCTTCAAAATATACTTCCCAACTTATTCTAAGTATGTTAATAAAAGAGGGACGGGTATCGCGCTAATTATCTACCTGCTGAGACTATCGAACCTAATAATAGACCCTAAAATCTATAAATCCAGTTTCACACCTCGTACGTCCACCGAGGCACGTCTTCTGTATTGCTTACAGAGCTCCTTGCTGACACATTTTTAGGCCTAGCATTTTCTTCATCGTAATCATTGGCCTAGAACATCTATAAAAGATGATTTAAGCAGCGTCCGTTCGGGTTTGGCACTTACGGATGTGACTAAATAGACCGATACGGAAGCGGCAGCCGCGGCAGCCGCGACAGCACTTCGCACAAGTAAATGCAGTGTTAGGCGAATCGGGAGGAAAGACAGCGCGCTGGTGACTCAACTCTCGCCTAGCAGAAAGGAGATCAAACCAGGCGCTGTCGTGTGCAACGACGCCTTTGCTCAGAGTCTCCCTAAAATTGTCTCTATCCTGTGATACATCCTCCCAGCTGCTGTGATCGATGCCGAACGACAACATGTCACGTTTAAAATTTTCTTATTAATTATTATTTTCAAGACTGTGCCAGTGTACTGCATGCCTAAGACCCATCGCCGGCGCGTTGAAAGGTACGTACGCCTATTAGTAACGACTTAGATCGAAAGCTAAATAATTGCCCTCAACCTGTTCGAGGGATCCTTCTAAAGCTCTCCTTTGCTCTGCGGTTACTCACGGATATAGGGGCGTTTTCCATACATACGTATGCATTTAGTTTAGTATCAACATACTTTTTTTGTAAACATGTACAATATTACAAAAAATAGATGTCATATACCGAAGAAAAAATAGCGGGTTTACCAAAGACGGAGGTTGTATTTGATACATAGTAGTCTAACTATTAAAAATAACGCAAATCATAAATATTCAATATAAATTTGTGTGGATCGACAAAGAATAAAAAGTGCAATTTTTTATTGATGATGACTGGGAAGGAAAGCTAAAATAAAATAGTCTATCTAGATTTAGAATTTATTTTTATAATTATAATTACTAAGAAACGAGAACAAAATATATTGCTATATAGCTTCATCAAATGTGTATCAAGTAGACATACATGACTGTCATGCATGCACTTGCTTAATTTCTATTTGTAAAATAAACTTAACAAAAGGAAAGGATAACGACAAAAACTAGTTAACCACTGCAGGCTAAAGTTCCCACCCACCGTTGACATTTTAGAAAAGGCAATAAAAAATTCAAAAACAGCCTCATAATTGGCACAAAAGATGGCACAATGCAAAAAATACGTTCGGAGCATCATCGTTTTAAAGATTAATATTTTTGTTCGTTATTTTTTCTTAGCAGCTCAGCTTAGAGCCGCTTATTTTTTATCAGTTTCGTATTTTTTGGAGATTGTGCAGATAAACGATTGGAGACGATTTACCATTAAAAGTTTACACTGCGTTTTTTCTTATAATTTGTAAAATACTTGATTATAATTGTACGAGTACTTACCTATTACTAGGAAATGGTATCATTTTTTTTAGAACCATAGGTAGTAACTGATTCAATTATATTATTCAGTACCGTAATTCAGTTCAGTTGGGTAGGTACTATACAAGTAGGTATACATATACATAGAGTAGAATTAAGAAATTATATGAATGTGCATGAGGTATACGTTTTGGTTGCTAAATTAATTCTACATAATCAATTCATTTTAATAATGGCTTATTTTTTAATTTCACCTAAAAATAGTAATTTGAGCATTGCGAAATGTATTTTATCTGCTTAAAACTGCCATAAATATTTAAAAAGATATTATACATTTTACATATCAAGCGTAAAAACAAAAACACCCAATCATTTGTTTGTTGGCGACTCCATGCCTTCATTACTCTGCGATCTAAAACGTTGACTTTTTTCTAAATTATGAACAAAGCTATAGTGATAATGTTTGCTACCTGAGCTTTGTTGCCTTTTTATAGGCACCGCTTTTGAAATATTGCCGGACAACCCCTGTCACATATCCACCTTATAATCGGAGGAAAAAAACACAAAAAGAAAGAGACGGCATACGCAAATCCTATAAATATGAAGAAGATGGATATATGGCATGCCGTAAGAAATAAGCATCCTTAATTGCTTTGATTAGATTTCAAAAAGATTAATATACAGATTCACAAGTTTTGTCAAGGTTCATATTTTCTGATTTTATACGGTGTGACTTTTATGAAATATGGAATGGAGTTTTCGATGAATGGAATGTTTACCCTTCTTAGGTTTTGGTCATTGTATGTTGTGTATTATATTATTTCATTGCTGGTATGGCTGTCAACATAAGACCGATAAAAAGTTAAGACGGAAAGGAAGCATTTCACGTCGTTTCCTCGCGGAAGTTTGATTTGGCACTTTTTATAAAGTTTAACATTTTTAACGAACTTCGGGCGAAGTAAAACCTGAATTTATGAAGGTTGATTTTCTGGATCGTTAATGGGGATTATATCTATTGATTTGAGTCAGATGGCTACTGACGATTAAAAGTTTTGGGACGAATATGCGGTAGGTATCGTTTTGTTGCTTTTTAATAGATTGGCGTCGTGGGGTACGGTTTAAATACAGATTGTTAGTGTGACAATAATTTCCCGGAATGGCTCATTAAGTTCAACATAATTTATTTTACGTATTTTAATGGTTTCTTATGCCCATCGATCGACAGAGTATTACTACTAACCTTATAACTAACAAGTATAATTGAACATTATAGATATTAGATATCATAATATATTATACCAAAGAAAAGACTAAGATCACCTACGTCCGAGGTGGGGTGGAACCCACGTATCTACTCAGCTTTTGCGGCTGATGCCTGTACTGCTCGGCAACTCGGTCTTAGCAACCTCTTAGGTCTGAGTAATCTAATTTATGTTTTACAAAAACCTTTATTATTGAACATTTTTTCCAAGTTCAAAATTTGACGATTTTACCCGACCTATAACGACATTCTCTGGTAACGTGGTACTATAATTCGTTTCTTTATCTACAGTAGCAACTTACAATCGGGATAAACCAAATTTACTTTAGTATTTTTCTTGATAGCAACCTAATTCAGTATTATCCTGAAGAAGCCAAAACGAATTGTGATAATTTTTCGATATCCCGTTGCAATAAATTAATCGGTAAGAGTCTATTAACGTCGACAGAAATAAAGATACTGACTCATCAATTAATCTTAAACCACTACCTACCTAATTTAAACGCTGAATACGAACGATTTCTTAGAAGTCGGGTAATCAAAATTGTTCCAATAAGAAATTTTAGGGCCGAGTAAAAGCAGCTGATCAACTTGTTTACGTATTTGTGCATGCATTGAACATTTTAATCTATCTCTGCAAATATTTTGAATATATATTTACGAATAATATTTTGAATTTCATTTACAAAAGGAGACAGTCAAAGTTATTTCTTCTCTTATTGCATTAAATGTACCAAAGTAATAAAAGTAAAGTCTATCATTTTCAGAGTACGATCAGATTTAACATAGCCATGAAAGTAATCGAGCGACCAACTATCGAGTATGAATTTATAAAATCCTTTCAAGAAGCTGGTTAATAAAATGGAGTGGGTACTGGGTACGACTACTTCGCATTTTTCAACAATCGGTTCGCAATTATCGGATAAAGACGATTTATTCGAGCGCAGAACTATTTAACTGGCGGCACCGAATACCTTGCCGAAGAGAATCGATGCGTGGGAGACGTTGCCCCTACGGCGAATATAAGCGAAAAGATTGATCATTATTCATCCAAGAGCTGACAGATTTCGATGTAAAACACTTCAGTGTAATAAGTTTAACACGTTTTGAAGTCATCATGGTTGATATATTATTATTAGAAGCTAAAAGACCCGAATGATCGCCACTGGCCCTGATCAGATTTGATAAAGATATTTAATGACGTGGCAACAATTTCGCAAAATCTAAGTTTTCTACTTCTCAAAATGTATAGTAACTTTTTGCAGCGTGAATGATGAACGTGAACTTAATTGGAATTAAAGTCTGAGCAATATTATTATACAAAAAGATGACTGTAAAAGATAAGGAGTGAAATTTTCTGAATTTGCTGTCGATATTTAGGTTCACCCTCTGAACCGTTCAGTCACGAAGGGTGTGTTTACAAATTGAGAAAGGTGTTATATTACCGTTTTAAAAAGAAAATACCGAAGTTAATGGTTCAAAATTATGCTTCATTTATTTTAATACTTATATGATTACTGTTATCAAAACACAAAGTAAATTTCTTATATACGTATAAGGTATAACGTTTTTGTATTAAACCATTTCATGTTTATTTTTCATCACTAGTCTTAGTCCTACTATTAGTTACCATTTAAATGTCATTAATATTGTTTAAATTTTAGCTCGCATTGTACTATTTTCGCATAGTATAACAACGCCAAGTGAGGATCACGAGGAGTGATCCTTAACTAAAGCAACTTTAGAATCCTATTTAATGTCATTCCATATAATGAACTAAAACAGGTACCTAATACCTAATTACTCGTAAAACTATTTTCGACATTAATAATTATAAAAATAAATTCTACCGTTGATTAACAGTCAGTCCGCCCAAGTTCGTCATGTCAACCGTGAAACCAGTGCCAAGTGACAAAAGAAAAACACGGATACCACAAGGCATCTGTCTCATAGTCAACTTAACTAAAAGGATTAAAATGATATCTTCCGTCGTCTGACAGCCAGTGTGGTCCGCGGAGCGTGAACAGAAAATCTCTTGTCGAGTTCTTTTGAGAACGCATTTACGAATTTTGTTACCTTAAGCTCCTAATACCTTTATCCCATAGTAGCTTTTAATTTTAGCATTCAAAAAGTATAAAAGGGTTGATTTTTAATCCCGCTTTCCTGTAGGCAAAAGCGTCAGAACCTTTTGTTGCTGTTCGGAGCCCTATTCATCTTGCGGTAAATTCATTTCGATTTCTATAAGAAAATTTATTCGTTTGTAATAGAAGTAAAAAGTTTTTATACGATTACGTTCGGTTTATTTAAAATCCTATTAAAATTTATTTTCGTTTGGTGCAGCGACGTGGTAGGAAGTAGGTGATTAATATTCAAAGCTTTTAAAATTTTTAAGTGATCTGCTTTGAAAAATATAATTAATAGCTCATTATTATAACAATATTCAGCCAGTCATAACTATACTTATGAATCATGTTTATTTTAAATCGGGAAGATAACTAGAATGTCTATGTAGATTACGGTAAAGTTAAATTGGCTGAATTTACATAAGTAATAAACTAAATAGTGTCTATTTAATGCATTTATGTGTACTTCGTGTCGATTTTTTTAGATATGTATATGCACCTTTAGGCTAGTTTAATTACGACTCCACATAATATAACTGAAATAAATCAACTGTTAAAATAAGGTTTGTAAAAAAATTAAGATTACATTTGTCTAATATGTCCAAACATATTTTGTGTTACTAGAGTATTTTAAAATTAAAACATAGTTGCAAATACATACGTACCACATCAAATCACGACAGAGTAAGTAATCGGTTTGTTACATTTTCATGAAGCGTTGTCCAAATCAAACTTTGAGGACAACACAGTCATACTCGAGCGTCCGAGGCCTTAAAGCTCTAAGAAAAAATAATGTATTGTAATAAGTCCTCGTGAACATTCGCAACCGCTCGGCTCATCTCGCCCCGCCGCGCGCCCCTTCCCCACCACCGAACGTATACTCGACTGCAATGCCTGTATACCCATCAGTTTACTTACCGCAGCGTCAGAGCACGGTCGCGCCGCTCGACGCTACGTACGGACGACAATTCGGTAAAACACGCTTATCGCTAACGTATTTCATCAACAACAATTGGACTCAAATAAATTTACAAATTCGTCAAACGAATAAAGGAAGACTTTGTGTGATAGTTTCAGTGAAATTACTAAACTTTTCGTAAAAGTGGACTGTTTATGTGATATTTGTTTACGTCTTAAAGGATACATTAGCACGCTGTGAATTGATATCATCACATAATGTGTGTTGGTATAACGAGGACTAGTTAAATGAACGCTGAAATTGAATTTATGAATTGATGGATACTTCACATCCGGCAAGGGGACGAAACACACGAACACCGGCGGAAAAAACATGACACTGAGCCTATCGTGTCCTGTTTTCTTTCTTCCTTGATATTTGATTTACCCCAAAATGGCTCTCCAGAAAAGTTATTTGAGAAAACAAGCCTTCAGCCAAATTTTATTTTGGTTTGTTGTTGGACTTAATGTCGCTGATCAGAGTACATTACCACTCAAATATGAAGCTCCAGACGATTGTCAGTGGTGGTTACGAGGCCCGAATGACTCCCACGAAGTTTCCCTCACGTGTAAACTTCGTACGATAAACAGTGAATTCGACACAACTAACTTCAGTGTCATACCTTCAGAGCATACAACGTCACTTAGAATAGAATGCAATGAAGATATGATGTACAAGAGCTCATTAGACGACAGAAGTTTCGCGCACTTAATAAAACTACGTGAACTTGTTTTGGATAACTGTAAAATTGGAAGATGGCCGCCTGGTGTGCTTTCCGGCTTGAGAGATCTTCGAAATTTAACGATCCGAACGAAAAATACGGAGTGGGCCGCTATGAGCCTCGAGATAGCATCAGAAAGCTTTGCGGCAGTTCGGCAGTTAGAAAAGTTGGATTTGAGTTTTAACAACATTTGGTCGTTCCCTGAAAACTTGTTTTGCCCTCTTACGAATTTGGTGTACCTAAATGTTTCTTCAAATCGACTGCTGGATGTGAGTGACCTGGGATTCCGGGAACACGCCGTGCACCAAGCTCTCATCAGCGACCAAGATGGGCCACCGCCTTCGTCATCACTACCTCATGCATCGTGTTCCTTAGATATTGAAGTCCTGGATGCTTCCAGCAACCGTTTTGTGTTGATGCCTGAAAATGGTTTCATGTCATTAAGAAGATTAAAAGAACTGCACATTCATGATAACGAAATATCGATGGTGTCAGAAAAAGCCTTATTAGGCTTAAAGCAACTACAAATTATAGATCTTTCAAATAATAAAATTGTTGCTCTACCACAAGACTTATTTAAAGATTGTAAGCCGGTTATAAAAGAGATTTATCTACAAAACAATTCCATAAGTGTATTATCACCGAATCTGTTTGCCAACTTAGACCAACTGTTGGCCTTAGATCTTTCAAATAATCATCTAACAAGTACTTGGGTGACAGAGAATACTTTTAGAGGTCTTATAAGAATGGTCCTATTAAATCTTTCTAACAACCGGCTGACCAAACTGGATCCTAAAATATTCAAGGATTTATATACTCTACAAATATTGAATGTTCAACACAATTCACTGGAAAGTATTGCTGCCGATACATTTGCACCGATGAACAATCTGCATACCCTTATTTTATCGTACAATAAAATAACACATATCGATGCCTATGCTTTAAATGGCCTCTACGTCTTGTCGTTGCTATCTATTGACAATAATCATCTCGAAGAACTGCACCCTGAAGCATTTAGAAATACATCCTCCCTGCAAGATTTAAATTTAAATGGAAATCGATTAAAGAAAGTACCCATAGCTCTGAGGAACATGAGATTACTGCGAACGTTGGATCTAGGAGAAAATCAGATAACATTGCTTGAAGAACCCGGCTTTGTCGGTTTGCATAACGTATATGGACTGCGACTTATTGGAAATAAAATAGAAAATATAAGCAAAGATGTGTTTTCCGATTTACCTTCGTTGCAAATATTGAATTTAGCACGTAATAAATTGAAGAAAATCGACAACAATGCTTTTGACACTCTTACTAATTTACAAGCCATTAGATTAGATGCAAACCAGCTCACAGACATCCAAGGTTTATTTGTAAATATTCCGTCTCTGTTGTGGTTGAACGTGTCAGATAACCAAGTAGAATGGTTTGATTACGCTTTTATACCGGCGGGACTTCAATGGCTGGACCTACATAGCAACAACATCAAAGAATTGGGCAACAACTATCGTCTTAACAAAGAGTTGCGTCTGCAAACATTAGATGCAAGCTTCAACAAAATGACAAAAATATCCACCTTTTCTATACCCGACAGCGTGGAACTTCTGTTCTTAAATGATAATCAAATTACACAAGTTGAAGCTCAAACTTTTGTTGGAAAAACCAATTTAACGAGAGTCGATTTGTATGCTAATCAGATAACTAGTATGGATCTCAATGCGCTTCGTCTAACTCCGGTCGATCCAGGACGCCCTCTGCCCGAATTTTACATTGGCGGAAATCCCTTTCAGTGTGATTGTACAATGGAGTGGCTACAACGAATTAACAAACTCGATCACCTCAGACAGCACCCTAGAGTAATGGACCTAGAAAGTATATACTGCAAGTTGTTATATAATAGAGAAAGGACTTATATTCCGCTCATCGAGGCGGAATCTTCCCAGTTTTTGTGTACTTATAAAACTCATTGTTTTACGTTGTGTCATTGTTGTGATTTTGACGCTTGTGATTGTGAAATGACGTGCCCATCGAACTGTACATGTTATCATGATCAACCGTGGTCGGCGAATATTGTGGACTGTTCGGCTGCCGGGTACGCAGAAATACCCAACAGCATACCTATGGACGCTACTGAACTATATCTAGACGGTAACAACTTTGGTGGCTTAACAAGTCACGCTTTTATAGGTCGTAAAAACTTAAAAATATTGTATGCTAATAACTCAAATATTGACGCTTTGTATAATAATACGTTTAGTGGACTAAAACGCTTAAAAGTTTTACATCTTGAAAAAAATAATATAAAAGAGTTGCTCGGCTTCGAATTATTGCCCCTGGAGAATTTACGAGAGCTACATCTACAAGACAATAAAATACACTATATCGATAACCGAACCTTCATAGAGCTGAGACATTTAGAAGTGCTACGTTTGGAAGGAAATAACATTTACGGCTTTGCGGTGTGGCAATTTACTGTGAATCCATATTTGGTAGAGATAAGCCTGTCTCGCAACCCATGGTCGTGCGATTGTCAATACATGAACAAATTCAGAAACTGGTTTAAAAATAACTTTGGAAAAGTGGAAGACGCTAACATAATCACATGTGTGTTTGATAATTTAACCAACACCGTCGGCCCACTCATGGCTGATTTCAATTCCACTATTTGCAAAAGCGACGTTGGCGGAAGCTCCTCCATTATTGAAAATCAAGTAATAAATGATTACCTTCCACTGCTTCTGATATCTCTTTGCATATTTGTAATAAGCTCAGCATTAATATGTGGTGTATTTTACTGGAGGCGAGAGCTCAGAGTTTGGATTTACTATCACTGTGGGTTTAGAATGTGCTACAAGAGCACAGCATTCGACGATGAGGCCGACAAAGATCGGTTGTTTGATGCCTACATTAGTTATAGTGTCAAAGACGAGGCATTCGTAGCGCAGATGCTGGCGCCCGGCTTAGAATCAGCTGATCCAAGTTTTCGGCTATGCCTGCACTATCGAGATTTTAATGCATCCGCTTATGTAGCAGATACGATCATTGAAGCCGTAGAGTCGTCGAAAAGGACGATTATCGTCCTATCTAAAAATTTCATCAACAACGAATGGTGCCGTTTCGAATTCAAAACGGCGCTCCACGAAGTACTAAAAGAGAGACGAAGAAGACTGATAATAATATTACTAGGCGAGCTGCCGAATAGAGACATTGATCCGGAACTGAGGTTGTGTTTGAAGGCGAACACGTGTATAGAGTGGGGTGACAGGCAGTTTTGGCAAAAGTTAAGGTTCGCGATGCCGGACTTGAGAAAGTGTCAGTATCACCGTTCGACGGTTAATATTTACGCGTCAGTGTCACCGGTGGGGGCCGGGCGGGCGCCGGCGCCGCCCCCGCCCCCGCCGCCGGGCAAATTGCCCCCTCTGCTGGGCGACGGGCTGGCCCTCTCGGCCGGCGTGCACGCTCGCGATCAGCACGCACACCGCATGCCGCCGCACGCGCAGCTCTGGGCGTAGCGTATGCTTCAACGCAGGTAAATTTCCCTCTTAAAACGCTTAAGCGTATTAGTCCAAAAAAGTGATAATTAATTTTAAGTATGTAACTACGTTCCATATTAATATTTATTTTAGTGTAAGGTGTAGCATCACAGTCCGCATTTAATTGTACAATTAGTATTAGATGATGATGTTGTTACGGTCGGATTATTTTCCTACTATCTGCGATAGTAATTTATAGATAGACTAACGAATAACATATGTAAATATAGTGTAGGTAAGATTTCGATCGATTCATTTTCTACAATTTATTTTTATTGCTTAAATTATTATAATTCCTACCAAAGTTTTATGTACAGATGCATTTATAATAATTATTTGTTAATATTATGATTGTCATTAAAAGACTGTAAATATCAAAATATGTAAATAATTGTAAATAGTTATTGACAAGAATACGAAAAAAGAAGAATACGAAATAAAAATCAATTTGAAATTATAATTTGTTTTGTTTCATTTTATTTTATGTACCTTATCTTGATTTGCTTTTTTGGTTTTATTTTCACTAAAAAACTGCATTTAGGCCCGCAAGAATAAATGTAGGTAACTAGTAGTCGCCTAAATCTAAATTGGAATTCTGTTTGTATGCCAGTTAAAAGTGCACGAAACCAAAGTACTTATTTTAAATGGCTTGAAGTAACCGCCAGGGTAAAGTTGCACTGTTTCGACGTTCGCTCAGTCAATATGCAAACATGTTGGAAATTCGAAGTCACTCCACTAAAGCTGAGTGCCGGTAAAAGGAACCCAATAATGTGGTTACTAGAGGCATCGTCTGAAAGTGGAGGGTATGTTATCGTTATTTGGATAAATTACTGAAGGAGCTATTAAAAGGTAAAATTGTTCAAAACAAAATATTACGATCCAATTTTAGAGTCTCTTGTAAGTATTATTATCAAAACCTTTTTTTACTACAACATTCCAAATAACATAACTACTCGTATTTCGTAAACATTGTAATGATGTAGGTAACTAAACATAAATGCGTATACTTACTCAAAATTTAAAGTTTTGAATTTGAATTGCCTGAGTTTTTAAAGCCATATCAGTTTAGATACTTTAGTCGAATAAATGGGTAAGTAAAACCTAATGATAGAATACAGTTATGATAATTCATAGCAATTAAGAAGTAGGTACCTAACCTAAAATCAGTAAAGGTCTAACAGTCGTTCGCTTCAAACCTGTAACTCAATATATTTGTGGCGAGTTGAATGACGTTCTTAGTACTCTGCCGAGTTCAGGTGCAAGTTTCCTGCAATATACTGCAAAATTGAAATTAAAGTCAAGTAATATGGTTGCGGGTGTTTCATAGTTAGTTGGCGACTTCATACGGGTTGCTCCAAAGTCAGAGTTGTACACCTAATATTATGATATAATATTATGCTTCAATAATATTTTATATAACCCAAGCGAAATGCAGTTTTAGGATAATTTAATGATATGTATAGCCAACAAAAAGTGTTGTCAACTTTTCGACTTCATGACTACTCAATAAGTGATAGACCACAGTTCTTGTTGCCCGTACCATCAGTCAAAAAGGTAATAAATAAAGTCGGTAGTAGATAAATTTGTTGGCTAATCTAAACGTATTTAAGAACTATCTTCAATTTTTGACTTGAAATCAAGTGTAATAACACAGTCATTTATTTTGAACAGCATACACTCTAAGAAATGTTATTCTAATATTAACATTTGACCTTTAAATATTATTCTTGATATAATAATAAATTATTATTAACATCGAAGAAGGTATCTCAAAAATTGAGTATACATAAAGGCCGAACGTATTACTCTTCCGAAACTATAATGTTATTACGTAAAGCAAATTATTTTATTCGGAAAACCAACAAATTTAAATTCCTTAGACTAGATTATACAGATTAGTTATTAAACAAGCCAATTCAAGGTTTCCACAGATATGATACATAGATATACACAGCAGCAGATAAAGCACAAAAGCAAATAAACCTTAATAAGATTTATGTTCGTAAGAATCAAGTTACTAGCAAAACGTTCAACAAACCGAAAATCAAGAATTAAAGAAACATTTCCAAACTTTACAAATGGTGCCCTTTGATTCCACCACCCGACATCGTGACAAGCGTGTCATATTAACGCTTTTTGTCTCGCCTGCCGGGAACGATGCTCGGTCGGATCATGAAACTGCTATTATCTCTGTACGGACAAATCAAAACGAAATCAACATCGGTTTCCCTTCTCCCGTTCGCACCCTTATCAACCGAAGACGGGTCAGCGCGGGAATAATGGGAAAACTTATTTCCACGAGCCCGGGTCTCGATTTTATCGGATACACCCTGTTTGTTAGTTACTCTTTACAACTGTAAATTGCTAGAAGTTACTGGGAATGTGACTTTAGCAAGACGTTGGCACTTGAGACTATGTTTCCCAAATACATTGTCGCGATTGTTCAAACTTGAAGTTCGAAACGTTTGATTCATGAACTCACATAATTATAACTACGCTCTTAGGTACACCCCCTTATTCATAAGCGCTTCCTCCTTACGCCACAAGCAGTTAAGTATTGTTTGTCCCTTTCGGTCTTACAGACATATTGATAAGACCGAAAGGGACAAACAATACTTAGCGGCCTGCTAAATTAGAAGACGTTTATGAATACGGGAGTTAGTGTAATAAGACGGTTTAAATTCATTGATTCAACGATATTAGTATGTGTTTCTATAGGTATATAATAAAAGTAAATAAAAGTATACCTAACGAACGTCAAGGTGCATTTAGACCAAACGAGCATTCGCTCATTCTATCCCCCACTCTACGAAATTCGTTCGTTACACAAAATGTGATTCGTCGAAATCCGTTGATTTCGTTGAGTGGGGGATAGAATGAGCGAATGCTCGTTTGGTCTAAATGGACCTGTACACTCTTTACATGTGCAACATCTACAAATATCATTCGAACCAAATAAAGGCTCAAGCTATGAAGGCTAAAGCTATTTGAGTCTTTATGATTAATAACTTAAAAAAGTATTCTAACACGCACGTTATGGTGCTAAAGACTGCAAATACTGTGCTCGGCAAGAGTAGGTATAATTATATTAGAAGTACTCAACAACTGTCGGTAAATTACTTAATTGGTACCCTATCTCTTACAAGTCTTAAATGTACCTAAGACTTAAACCTAATAAGCGAAACGCGTATTATCTCTTATAAAACATATTCGCATAATGTTAACACAGGAGCGGGATAATGGAATTAGTTGGTAATTAATTTTGGTACTCCAGTGAAGAGGGACGTAGATAACATTGTGTGGAAAATTTTAGCCCCGCACGATGTTTTGATAGTTGTTAGTGAACCACAATAGGCCTATGTGTGCTTAAGTTGAAAATTTGGTTATCAAGGGTTGAACGAGTTTGATTGTAATGGGCTATGGGACGTTGTTTTTGGACCAAATGCTTATCATGTTTGAGTAGATCCGTAAAGTTTTTGTATGTTACACCTTTGCAATCGACAACAATAAAAATACTTTGGTATTGGAAAGTGAAATATTTAGCCACTTCCAAACATTTGATGCATATGTCTTAAATATGATCAAACTGTATTCATTTACAAGTGTTTGTGGAATAAATAAAATTATATTGTGAAAGCTGAGAACGTAGGTTCGATCCCCACCTCGGACGTTTGTGAACTTTGTCTTCGGTGACATGACATCTAATATTTAATTTTATTAAGTTACAGTGTTCATACTTTTATATATATATTCTACAAATACAACAAAAATTTACTCATGCTCATAGCTATAAATTAACTCTAGTTACGAGTAAATATCTAAATGGCTATGAAAAGCCCATGAATACCGTACGGCAACTTTGATCGGTGTTATTCTATTAGAAATATATTTAAGCTTTTAGTAGGAATTTTAAGATATAAGCTTACTTAAACATGGAGGCTTAACAAAGAGACATCTGCTGGGAAAGCACCATATGGCACGACAAAAGACGCATACGCAATTTAATAGCACTCTAGTTTAAAATATCACCGTCCGTATAGAAAAACGTATATTGTCATTCGATAATCCTTTACATACTTTAGAGATGTCACTGCAAGAGATCAGCTTTCGTCTAGGCAACCGTATTGGGTTTGCGTAACTCAATACGAATTGTTCGACGCATCCAACATTGAAATTTCCCTCTTAAATACATCTTAATAAGAACTATGTGACATTTCATATCGATATGTCGACCACAGACCGCAAAACAAGGACAATCGAGGACAAAAGGAGCTCAGATAATATCCCATCCCTTAATCACATGCACCGTTGCACTCGAAATAATGTTTGGTAGTCCAATAGAAAAACATTAGAACGACTCGTTTGTTCAGAATTCTATTTTGGTTAGGACAAATCTATTTGTGCATTAACAACCGGCCGTACAACATTTTTTCGGGTCGAATTTGTTGTCAAAATGCTAGAACTTCGGCGTGTCGTTCTAAATTTGAATAGTCTAACGGAATGTTGCTCGAAGCGCGTTTAACGTTACAGATTATCGTTAATTTCTCGAAGGATTTCGTGACGTCCTGTACTTTTTAATGTCGTCAGTTCAATCTGAACTTGTTGGAGAATGTGAACTAAATGTCGGCGTTGGGAATTTCGGAGCGCGGTAAATAGCTGGATGGGACCGTCATTACGGCGGGTTCATTTCGAGTTCCCAGCATCCGAGTCGGATGTCATTTTTATATCCTAACCATAATAAATATCTTTGCTTCAATGAGATACCAAATTGTAGTAATCTATCGTAAATGTGTTGGTAAACTTAGTTGAATATAATATATAACGGTAAAGTCTGGTTATATTAGCCCTGGGGATGTTATCTAACATTTCCCACACGAAAAAACCCGCTTTGATTGACTCAAATAAATATAAAAATGGCATCTAACATTTTAACTAAACGCTGTCAAGCAAATAATCTTGTTTTAATTCAATTATTAATTTGCCAAGATGGTTAACCTGACTTTACGGTATTTAGTCTTAAGTCCAATTAAAGAAGGTACCAAGGAATCCCATTATCTATAGGATATTATACACTAGCAACCTGGAAAGCGGCTACAGCGGTTACAACTTCGTATAGTTGTGAACTCCCAAAGGCGTTCATAGCAGTAGTATTCTAATAATTTTAGTACTCATAGTTTCCTCTAGCAGTGTGAGAGTCGCTATAAAATAAACATTAGTCCCCGCTATCGTAAACTAGCGTAGTATTCATTTGCCCAAGTATGAATAAACCCAGCATATTACCGGAGGGCTGTCCCCAAGGCAGGCTCGGTTTAGATAACCCAAAGACAGCGGTTTCCAGCACCGAGTGCCAATAATTGACTATCAAACTTGATATATCGCTTTCTCGGCTTGACGGCGGTAGTTGGATGACTTATAGCCGCCGTCCTTCGGGAATGCCGGCGTTTTGTTAACTTGCGCAAAACGGACTCCGATTTTCCTGTCAAGAACTGATTGCTGGGGCAGAATTTAAAAAGCTAATGAGTTTGCGAGAAGTAATTAGCTGGGCAATAGTTTACTTGAAATATGCGCCCGGAATGAACGACTCGACTTATGCATTGTATAAATATTCTAGTATATATTTCGTTTTCACTAGAATATCAATCATTGCTGCTAAATTAGTTTGCACTGCGTTGTAAACATTTTGAAAACGGAACTAAAAGCAATCTATGATATAAACACGCGATCAAAGTCAAAAATTAATATTAAAATCATAGGCTGTGCTAACGATTAAATTTTGAGTATTCAAATTATTTATTGATGAGTTAAAATGGTGGTTACATGTGTTAACAAAGGTTCAACTCATTGAATATTGAACGCACCGCTATAATTCACAATGAGTCTGCCCTGCTTAAGCTTGGGGATATGAAATTTTAATCAAAGTTCCTAGCCCTCGGAGTATTGGCGCGGATACGCTTTAATGGGATCTATTTCAGTGTTTCCTTGTTTCTTGTTAGAGGTGCTTTAAACAGAATATGTTAGCGTGTTTGGATGTCTAAGATGTAGACCTCAAAGTGTGGTAAACCGCTTGCTTTTAACAGGCTAAAAGCATAGGGTAGGGTTTATACTTGTGCGCTTAGAAATTTAGAATATAATATTAAATTCATTATTATGAAGCTTTTTATGGCATAAGGATTTAAGGCATAGGGATAACTAAATAAATAAATAATAATGAATATCTTGGAAAATCTTACACAAATCGACCTAGTCCCACGGTAAGCTCAATTAAGGCTTGTGATGTGGGTACCAAGCGACGATATATATAATAGATACTTAACACATAGACAGCCATGACCAAGGAACAAATATTTGTGATAAATAAATACACAAATAACTCGGAACCTCCAGCTTCGTAGGCAGGGTCACTACCAGCTAGGCTAGGAAGGCTGAACTATACTCTTAAGTAAGTAGTAATACGTTGCAATTTTTTGATGAAACTCCTTGTACTATTCATTTTACCACATCGGGTTCATTAAACTCAATACTAATTAATAATTTAAAGAAATGACACGTCACTCATTTTCAGTTCGGTGCTGACATCTGCTCGATCATTAGCACAACCAGAGTGTGGAATTAAAAAATGCCCCAGGCTGACGAACGGCCATTAATTTTCGTTTGTCATACGCTACTAATTTGTAAAATTTACTGCGCCCTACTAATAGCACTGTTTCCGGCAACATATCACTGAAATTATAATCATTCTAAGAAGTTTTTTCTTATATCGGAACTCGTGAACGTATTTATGTGTCAGTTAGCACCAATAATCTTCAGAATCGGCTATCAAAATGTAGTTAAAATCATTTGTTAATGTTCTTGCTTAAACTAATCTCTGGGAAAGCTACTGGTGTGGTCTTCTGCATTTTATTAATAAAATAATATTAGCTGTTTTATATTTGGGGCTTTTGCTGTTAGTCTTTTGTTACTGTTTACAAAAAAAATTCTCAATTTATAATATGTACCTTGTTTCTTACCTTACTCGTATTGGTTCATGAACTTGTGAAAAGTATTTTGTCTGTATCAGTAACCAGTACAGACCAAAAATAATTAGGTAACTTGAAGAGTATACCTACTGTAATTTCCGTTTATTTAACTTTCTTAATATATAATTATTTTCAAAACTACAATTTATGTACATAGATTAAATCTAACTAATCTACATAACCTAACCTACCTAAGATCTAAGATTGGCCCTTGTGGCATTGTATCGAGGATGCTGGGGGCATAACGCTGTATCGCAACACTGATGCGTTGTGCGAGGAAGTCGCCAGCTTTTCGGTCTTTAGTTACGTTAGATATTTCACCAACTACAGGATGCTTAGCCAAGTTGCCAATCGCTAGCGCTTCCTAGCGCATCGTAGTTTTTCCTCTCTGTCACTCCTTCACATTAGTGCGACAAAGAGGGAAAACTACGATGCGCTAGCAAGCGCTAGCGATTGGCAACTTGGCTAAGCACCCAGGACCTGGCTTATATTGGTCCCGTGTTTAATCGTTTGTCGTTGTTGCCGTCTGGTTCTAACAAGTAAGCACGTGCGAAAGTGACGAGTAGCATGATAAACGGCAAATGCGTGACGTGACCAATTGACCATCATAACATAAGCTACCTGTAATTTCGAAGGGTACCTATCCACTCATTTGCTTTGAAATTTCGGTTGAGCTTTGTATGTAAAATAAGAGTGACAGCTCGTAACCATAGTCTAAAGCAATTGAGTGGCTATTTTACTCGTAATATGGTCATTTTATTCTGCTCCTAAACAACTATGTGATGGTTTCAATAAATATTTGTATAGCTAAACAATACAAAAAAGAGAAAATAGAAGACAAATAATTCTGTTACAAATGTATTCTTACTGCCGTCACCACACGTGGCAGCCGTGTGGTGACGGCAGTAAGAATACATTTGTCACCACCCCAACTCCTCCTGCGGGTGTCGTAAGAGTCGACTAAGGGATTGAAGTGTCACTGACCATTATTTGACAAAAGATTGATGATGGGCAGCAGCGTCATCATAGTGGACACATTACTGCGATCGCCAATCTGCTTGCGCAGCGTGGCGATTATGGGCATTTACCTCCTAACGCGTCTATCTATACGCATAGTTAATGGGAGAGGCCTACGTCCAGCAGTGGACTATCATAGGCTGATGATGATGATGATGATGAATTCTGTTACCCATAAAAACATTGAAATCACACATAAGTCATAATTTCCAAATCATACTTTCAGCTTACATTTCTACGTCTTAAAATGTCACGGGAAACTATCAATTACCGCATATAATGTCTTCCGCTTTTTATGCAGTGTTAACAATATTTACAGCATATCTTTCGGCACCTGGTCATTGGACATGTCAAGAGAGTTCGATGGTACCATAAATACGAAGCGATATGTATTCGTAAGCCGCCTGAGGTCAAATTTAATTATCATGTAGACGATGAATGACCATGCGTAGAATTCGATGCCTACGGCTGAGTAACGTCTGTGGTACTAGTACGAGTATTATTACTTGTGATTAGAAGTTAGAAGTATTTTAGTACGAAAACCAAAACATGAAAAAAGTAACGGGTACTTCTGGTGTTGCCAATTTTTATCACTGCAGTGGTAACTGAAATAAGACCTGTAAGGAAATCAAATTCATATTTTAAAGCATTTCTAAGTTTTTACTGTTGCATAATAATTAATTCACGGAACTTCAATATTTATCATTGTTTACACGGCTGGACTACTCTAAATAATATCTACATTTGATACTAGAATTTAATTAATTGTATAAAAACTATTCAAAGTATTCATTTATCCTAACTTTCTTCTTAACTAGCAATTTTGCAAGCCAGTTCGTACCTCCAAATATACTTTTTTTCTCTAAAATCACCATATTTTCCAGAATTCGAATTCTGAGACCGAAATGCTTTATTATGATCAAGTACACCACTGTTTATGGCAGGAAATGAGGTTTAACATAGAGGTATCAGGTATTCGAGTATTTACTGTACCTATACGACTGATACGAGTATTTTTACTCGCTAGGGTTCGACGCTCAAATCTTTATTGATCACAGCACTCTTTACGAAACGCCTACAGTAACGAATAAATGACCTATTCGGGAAAAGGCTATATTTCAGCGGGCAACTTAAACAATAGTTAAAATAATGGTGTCGATGCTCAAGAACATTTATTTAGAATCGTTTACATAAATCAATGCATAAAATTAGAGCCTGTTACGATGTATGATTTATTTGACAGTTCATTTGTTAAATACAAATTTGGTTACATGTAATCATTTGAGAATGTCATGAATAAAGAAACAGTCGATTTCAAATCTTATATCAATATCTCATGTCATCAAACCTGCTAATATATTGAAGTATTTTTATTTAGTTTGTTTTAATAAATACTTAAACAGTCTTATCATCATCATCAGCCTATGATAGTCCACTGCTGGACGTAGGCCTCTCCTGTTAACTATACGTATAGACGCACTAGGAGGTAAATGCCCATAATCGCCACGCTGGGCAAGCGGATTGGCGATCGCAGTAATGTGTCCACTATGATGACGCTGCTGCCCATCATCGATCTTTTATCAAATGATGGTCAGTGAGACTTCAATCCCTTAGTCGACTCTTTCGACGCCCGCAGGAGGAGTTGGGGTGGTGACAAATGTATTCTTACTGCCGTCACCACACGGCGAAATGTAGTCAATATTATATTTTACAATAATTAATAAGCGTGGGTGGAGTAAAGTCTTGAAATAAACGAAAATCATTGATATCTATTCGAAATCTTGACTTTGAAAGTCTGTTCACTCAATTATAAAAGGTTCAACAAACCACAGCTATCATTCTATCTTTAATTCATCGAAGTTTTTAGACGGCAATTAAAATAAAATAATAAAACTTTTGTTTCAACGCACACAAAGAACGGGCGACTATCTTACTCGGACTTTTTTATTCCCAGTAAGGCATGGTAATTAAGCGGGGTCAGCTAGGTTCCGGCCGCCATACAAATTTGAACTTTTATCAGCACCGCGATGAGCATTTACATAGTCTGTTTCTGAGGAAACTGATAAATATGTAAATAGTTCTAGAAATGTGATTTCACAGTTTATAAATTGATCATTTCTTAGATATAACTTAACTTTCAAATACAAGTCTTGTAAATTTATTTATTTTGGGTAAAATCGATGATATGCAGACCGCATGCAATTTTCGGGGAGTGAAATGAATCAATAATTGAAAAAAATTTACTATGTTCTCGAGTTTTCGAGCAAAGCTCAGATTTCCTGACAGGTTCTAATAAAAGCAGGATAAGGATATATTTAGTTTATTGGCCTATACTACTCTGATATATTAATTTCTATTCGAATAATATTCACGTAAATGTGACTGAGATACCTATTTTTGTCAAATGCGAGTAAGCTTAATCCAAGTTTAAAACTAAATCTTGGCCAAATATATAAAAAAGAAAATGTATACATTTTCTCGTAATAAAAATACGTAATCAAGATCATAGCTTATAATTTTTATTTCGTATACCTACAATAGGTATATGAAAGAACTAACCATATAATTTAGTATAAATTACACATATATTTGTATGAAACAGCGCCATCAACGCTTGAAGCTTTAAAGCGAGGCCTATCGGCTCAATAAACGCGAACCCAACGCAATTGACGTACACAGAAAATGCCTTGATCAATGATTTAGAAACTGCTTATCCTTAAATTTTACTGGAAGTCATTTGATTTCCAATAATGTGTAATGTACATGTACCATGTAATGTACATGTAGCACAATGTACATGTACCATGACTTGGCGGGTATCGGTGACGTTAAGTTTTAGGTACTCACGCTCGCTCCAATGTATCAGTGCGAGCGCGATACAGAATCTATTACATATCGAATAAAACCTAACGTTACCTTTACTTTCCAACTCATGGTACGGCTACAGGCCTTCGCGCTCGCTCCAACAAAAAAATGCGACCGCGATATAGTACATTACGACACGAGTGCGAAAAATGGCGATGTTTTAAAACACGACCGATAGGGAGTGTTTTAAATCGACACGAGTTACGAATTTCCTTTTTGCACGTGTCTCGTACGACGTTTTTTAGTACAGATGGCCCTCGAAAGTTTTGGACCTGACGTAAAATGAGCCACTTCTCGCACTAGAGCCTAAAAAAGGCACCACCTGTACTAAAAAAATACTTTACGTATCCAGTAAAACCTAACATAATCTGGTACGGCTACTATAGCCGGCACGTTATTAACGTGGACTTACTTCCTATCCGTCTCGCTCGCCCCAATACACGAGTACGAGCGGGATAAATAGAAAGTAAGTCCTCGTTAATAACACGGCGGCTGCTCATGGCAAGCACACAAGTTTTATACTTTAACAAGTGACTGTAATCTATAGCCTCGTCCAGCGCCTTTATATCCCTAGCGTGATCCTCCGAGCCTTCAACCGTATACGGATTAGGAATTCGTGCGGATTTGCTTAAAGGAGAGATAGGAGAAAATTGCGAATTGTTTCCTATACCACACACTGAGCAACGCTTGCGATATACACCGTGTTTTTATTGATTTCCATTAAATTAAAGGGAAGCTTATTTAGGTAAAAAATAATCAATTTCTCTAAGAAACTAGTATCTTAACTCTTACTGTTATTGAGTTATTAAAAAAATAAGTTTAATCACTGAACAAGTGTATTGCAACCTTTATTAGATCTTAATATTACTTACTTTGACATGTGCCGTCAGTCACCTGAAATCTTATTCTTAAGGTTCTCTCACACTTTCCATTACAATTATTACCTATGTATGAAAACGAAAAAAAATATTTTTTTACGAAATTAACAAAAGCCGATGTACCAGACAACTTCTATTAATGTCCCAAGTAACCTGTTCAATTTAACGGAAATCAATAAAAACACGGTGTATATTATGTATTATAACGAAAATGTACTTTGTTTAGGGTTCCGTCGTAAACTAAGAACCCTTATTAGTTTCGCCATGACCGTCTGTCTGTCCGCAGCATAGGACACAGTCATTAAGAGATAATTAAAGGCCCTTCGCCACGCTGGGCAAGCGGGTTGGCCGATCGCGGTAATGACATTACCGCGATCGGCCAATCACATTGTGGACACATCATAGTGGACACATTGTGTCCACTATGATGACGCCGCTACTGCCCATCATCAATCGTCTATCAAAGAATGGTCAAGGACACTTCAATTCAATCCCTCAGTCGACTCTTACGACACCCGCGACATGAGAGTATGTCGCATCGATAGAAACTATCCCTCCCTTTTTAGGGTTCCGTAGCCAAAATGGCAAAAACGGAACCCTTAAAGATTCGTCATGTCCGTCTGTCACAGCCGATTTACTCGGAAACTATAAATGCTACCGTGATGAAATTTGGTAAGAATATGTGTTGTATAGACCGCTACAAAATTATGATACTATATTGTAAAAAAAATAATTGGGGTTGGGGCTATCCATACATGTAACTGAGGGATAGAATTTTTTTTAGATGTATATAAATGTGAGATATTAATCAACGATTTTTAGTTTGATTAAATTATCTCATATAATTTTTGATATAGGTTGATTTAACTGTATTTTTTAATGATAATGGTACGGAACCCTTCGCGCGCGAGTCCGACTCGCACTTGGCCGGGTTTTTTTATTAATATAGTTAGTAAATCATCTCGAACCGACATACTGTCGCACCAATCATGTTCTAAGCGTACATTTTATTTTATTTTAACAAAGCAGAACTAATAACGTAATCAAATAATTAATTTCTTCAACGAACAATAAATAACTGCATTTCTAGGTTTATAGTTGCTTCATCGTAAACACTTCTAGTGCAGGCAGCTAATGCGATTAAAACGGCTAGTTAAAATAAACGTTTTATGGGTAATAGTCTCAAATACTATCAAATTATATTGTACACTTACCACCAGGCATATCGGAGCGGCCACGATGTTCATAAATATCTGAACATGCACTCTAAAACCATGACAATAGAGACCAGCTCAGATAATTATGAACACCCTGTTCGCTCCTATATATCTCTAGGCGACTGTACTTTGCAACAGGATGAAACTTTTAGTTAAGAACGCTTTACAGCTTAAGGGATATAAAAGTGGTACTAACAGTACTTAGATAATTGTTTCCCCGGATAATTACCGTTTGACTGAGGTACTTAATTTAAAGTTTAAGCTTCGATAACCCCAAAAACTAAATGGTATAACGGACAACGCTATTCTTTTGAAAGTATAAGCATATCACTAGACTTCAGTATAGACGAGGCATTTTGGCCATTCGCCATTGATTTTGGCCCGGCACTCAGTAGGGTAGCCCAGTCACCGTCAAAAGTATGTTATAAAAAAATATCTAAAGGTCGATTTAGAACAGACGAGCGAATGCTCATTATATCCCCTGATCTAAGTAATATAATTATATACGAATTTCCACCAATCACGTTTTGTGCATAAATTAAAAAAAAATTGTGTAACGAATCAATTTTGTAGAGTGGGGGACAGAATGGGCATTCGCTCGTTTGGTCTAAATCCACCTTAACACAACCTTATTAGAGCGACATAAGAGCGTGTCACATGTTCTAGCGACCTTCGTGGTATAAGATCCTATTGATGGTAACTATATTGTGTTATTATTATGTGTAAATGAAGCATACAATGCAAAAAAGGATAAATTAATACTACCTACGAAATAAATCCATAATTGTTCCAAAGTTTTTTTTTTTTGCAAATATTTGTATGACTCCTACTCTGAATCCCAGCCTCCTATGATCCCAGGAGGAGATTAAAAGTTTACCAATTTTTTTCCCATTCCGTAACTTTTTTCTTAATTTTTTTACACAAGTAGGTAGGTAGGTATGTAACGATCGAAAAATGTGTATGGAAATTTCGGATTGATTTTTTCTCGTATTATGATCAAATGTATTTTGAATACAAATCACATCAAAAATATCTAAGATATAAAAAAAACATAGGGCCATTTTAAATAAAATTAACCAATTTGTCATGTTCAACCTTTCCAAAAAAAAGACGTGTTCATATAAATCTTAATAGTCAGTTTTTAATATTACT